>JAWDHC010000246.1:0-45372 GCA_036172615.1 Curvularia verruculosa
CCCCCCACCACCACCCGTGCCATCCCTATGTTTTGCAGTGCGCGCCACCGGCTTTTCATCTCTACAAAATTCCCAGACAGCAGCTTAGCAAACATGTCGTCATCGTCATCTGCATCGAAGCTCTCTAATGCTTTGTCATCGATGACCACACAACATTCATATTTTGGACTGAACAGTCCTTCTTCATTGTATGCGTACTGGTAGCCAGGCTCATATAGTCTTTCGGAATCGAGAATCCGAGCACGTCTTCAAACGGGCTCCCAAAGTAGATAGATTTAAAAGTCGCGGGCAATGCATGCAGTATTTTTCGCATGTGCTCCTAAGATAACCTATAGTCTAGTTCTGTTTTACTAGGTCAGGTGTGGACAGTAATAAAGCCTTCAGACAACTTTGACTAAGATATTCCGCTTACTCGTGAGTACTATGTTTCACCGTCGGGACCACGCCAAAAGCACAGATATTTGTATATTTCAATAGCTTCTTAGCATTGAGTTCAAATTCCTGATTACAGGTTTTTGTCCCTTATATTACTCCAACTCATATAATCTTAGATCAATTACAGGTTACCGCAAACCCTCCTAGCGCAAGTAACACAAACTTATAGGCTTCCCCTTTTTGGAGAGTGAACTAGTGGGAAAAGACTACAATGAAGATCTGCGCAATGCGACATAGGCTGTTCCGAAAATTCATCATCATCAGGATGGTCTTCCGCATCTCCATCCTCCTCCCAACACTCTATCCACCTCCCTAGCCATTTTGGAGGCTCTGGCCGGGTAGTTTAGCTAAGTGAAAATCGCAGAGCTTGTACGGGCTGTTCTTGAAGTTAGACGCATCGTACCACGGCTGATCGTCCTTATATCCAAGCCATTTGACACAATATTGCAGCTTTCCGTGGCTAATTCGTGTCTTGAGGATGTTTGCTACCCCATATTCGTCATCTTCGTCCACGGTGCTAGGATTACGCTTCCGCTTCTGGTTGCGCGAGCGATAAGGGTGTGCAGTTGACATTGGCTGTTTGTTGCTTTTAATATAGCGGCAATCTTGGGTATTGTAATCGCTGACGTCATCGCTGCTGTAGTTGCTGTGACAGTTTTTGGCATTGTAGCCGCCGTACGATCGTGCTGAATAAGGGTTTGGGGCCGAAGGACGGTTGGAGGGCAGCCTGTCACCAGCGGGTAGCTTTCATTGTTTCACTAAGCACGCATCTTCGTTAGTGTGCCGTTTGGATGTCGAGAAGCGCTTCTGCTTGCGGGTTAGCCGCGCAGTCTGATGACTGTGGTCATCGTTGTCATCGTCCTCTGTATCGCTGCTGCTATTGCTGTTGCTGCTCGTGACTTCGATTAGTTGAAGACATACTCGATTGACCGGCTTCTCTGCCCGTAACAGGTCAGATGTAGGCCAGGTAGTCCAGTCAGATTGTAAGTAACTAGTTTGTAAATCCAAAATGTCCAATATTATTGTGATTTGTATTATCTCATATCCTATCAAAATGCGCTATACCTTATACGCCCTAGTGATGCACAGATCTGCGTGATGCAATCTCGGGACAATGCCCTCCGCCTCCCCACCATGCTAACAATTTGACATGCAGGTGTAGCTCGTTACACTTTATCCACCAAT
Organism: Curvularia verruculosa; assembly: GCA_036172615.1. NCBI lineage: Eukaryota > Fungi > Ascomycota > Dothideomycetes > Pleosporales > Pleosporaceae > Curvularia > Curvularia verruculosa. Next base: position 1,621 of record JAWDHC010000246.1, read on the forward strand.
CGAGAAACGCATATGCTTTTCTGGCTATCCTATCGTATCGATTGGTAAATCTCATCCAAACTGGATTCAAGGTTTGGTATGATATCATGCCGAATTGGCAATAAGCTTTATCGGCCTGAAAAAGCGACAGATTCTATCATGAACACAAGTTAAAGGTCCCAGATTTTGTCAAAGATTAGCATAGGTTGTGTTGGAGCTATTCCATGTGACTACCACTTATACCTACATTAGAGAAGATCACACACGGATATCGTTATTCAAGACTAGCCTCCATTACAAAGAATTTACCAGCTCCAGATGAAGATATTCTCACTCTAGTCCATCGAAAGTCTTGATACATACTACAGCATTGTAAGATCATGGTTTTAGTACTGATTTGTCATGACGCCGCGGATGATCAGCTCAGTATGAGAAACAATTTACCCGCTGAGGGGGCAAGGAGCGATTCCGGAGTTATTCCCCGCAGAGCTTCTTTCGCACTGCGGAAGAATTTGAATCTATGACGATCACAGAATATTTATAAAAGCCTAATGTGCATAAAAGATTCGTATAGAGTTTTCAAAGCGCTTAGGACTTGTCTGTTTTTTGTAGCATGAGAGTGTTAGGATTATTTCTCGCTATATGTGCGCCGTGGCTGCCTACGACTCATGCACTGTTGGAAGAAAGGTTTGTGGGTTTCACTGCTGCAGATGGATCTCTAGACATCGCTCGAGCTACGATTGTAGCTGATGCGGAGGATTACGTTGGTGTGCACATTGCATTGAAGAGCTTGGCAGACGATTTCAAGCAGATCACAGGGACCCGGCCAGTTCTTCGAAACCATACCGTCAATTCGACACAAATTGATGCTACAAGTGGAATAATAGTGGGTTCCGTGAGCTCAAAGCTAATTCAAGATCTCTCGGCTCGTGGTATTGTAGATGTATCAGACATAGTGGGGAAGTGGGAGGTTTTCAAAACTGCAATCGTTGAAAGTCCGCTCCCTGGAGTAGACAGGGCACTCCTGATTACAGGAAGCGACAAGCGTGGGTCAATCTTCGGCATTCATACACTGGCCGAACAAAGCGGCCAATCTCCGTAAGTTAAATTCATGCATGGATTAGCTCCAGTTAACAATTGCAACTAGGTATCATTGGTTTTCTGATGTCCCAACAAAGAAACACTCCGCAATCTACGCACTCTCGAAATCAACCGTTCATGGGCCGCCTACTGTAAAGTACCGAGGACTGTTCATCAACGATGAGGAGCCCGCACTACAAACGTGGTGGAGCACACAGCACAACGTTTCGCATTATCCACTCAATAGGGAGTTTTATGCTCATGTCTTCGACTTGCTTCTTCGTCTCAAGGCCAATTACCTATGGCCAGCCATGTGGGCATCATCAACGCCAGCTCCCGGCAATATCTTCTTCACTGACGATCCAGGCAACATGCAACTTGCGAACGATTACGGTATCGTCATTTCTACCAGCCATCATGAGCCTATGCAAAGGGCTACAAATGAGTGGAATACCTCCGAGACTGGGCCCTGGGACTGGAGGCTCAACAAAGACAATGTGACACGTTTCATGGAAGAAGGTATTCGCCGAATGGGTAATAATGAGAGTTATGTAACATTAGGGATGCGAGGTCCTAGCGATAGTGCCATAGTTGGAGATGATGCTGTTGCAATTCTAAAAGAGGTTTTCGAAGTTGAGAGAGACATCTTCAAGAAAGTCCTCGGCGATCAGAAAGTGGATCGTACGATATTACTTCACAATTTCGAAGGCATTGACGCTAACTAGATAATAGAGGTTTGGACAATCTACAAAGAGGTTGCTACATACTACGCCGCGGGCCTTAGTCCACCGGACGATGTTACCATCATCATGCCAGACGACAACCAAGGCCAAGTCCAAAGGCTTCCAACAGGAAATGAAAGCGCAAGAGAAGGCGGCGTTGGAGTTTATTTTCACTTTGAGTACTTTGGGACCCCAAGATCGTATAAGTGGTCGAATAGCAACAATCTTGTAAGAACTTCAATCCTTCCTCTGCCCATGAGGTATCTAATTTTGGTAGGGGAAAGTCTTGAAAGAGCTCTTACAAGCTTATTGGCGCAATGCAAACCGTATTTGGGTAATTAATGTAGGCGATATCAAGCCTATGGAGCTCCCATTCGGATTTGCAATGGATTTAGCATGGAATGCCACCAGATTCGACTTTGACATGATACCGACATATTTGAATCTTTACTCAGAGCGCGAGTTTGGCACCGAACACGCAGGAGACATAGCATCGTTACTGATGGAGTTCAGTAACCTCGTTGGTATGCGGAGATTCGAAATGGTTCATCCTGGAACATATTCGGTCCTTAATTACCACGAGGCTGAGAGGGTGTTAGCAAGGTGGACAACACTTGCTGATCGAACCACGGCTCTATACGAAATTATTCGAGATGACTACAAGCCTGCATTTTATGAGCTTGTTTTCTATCCGCTGGTGTCTGGTGCCACATACTATGCTGTTAACCTAGGTACAGCCTTCAACCAGCAACATGCCATGGAGCGTCGAAACTCTGCTAATGCTCTCGCGCAAAAAGTCCTCGATGACTTCGACTACGATTACGATCTGATCGAAAGGTTTGACACTCTGCTAGGAGGGAAGTGGAAACATATCATGTCACAAGCGAAGCTCGATGCTGTTGTCCAGCAACCGCGAAATTGGGCAAATCCGTCGCGAGACATAGCTACAAATCTTTCGTTTGTACAACTACGACAAAACATGCAATTTTCCATAGGCAACCTTGGTATCTATGCTGAAGAGTCTACCAGTCCTATCAACCAAGGACGATGGGCTGAATCGATCGATCTATCGATGCCAACGGTCGGATACCCTGCGTTAATGCCATTGATGGATCCATATGGTCCTGCGATAAGAACAGTTGACCTCTTCATGAGGGGTGATTATCGCATTCCCCTCCACTGGACGCTTGATGAGATTCCAGTCAACTGGCTGTCAATTACACCGCGTGCGGGAGTTCTGCACAAAGAAAAATACGAACAACGTCTGAATGTCACGATTGACTGGACTAAGGTCCCAGAAAATTTTAACAAGACCATCAATGTAGGCGTTAGATCAACTCCAGCTCCATATCCGTATTTTGATCTTATACGGATACCCGTGCGGAACCAAAAAGTTCCAGCCAGATTCGTAGGCTTCCCAGAGACAGCGGGGTATATCTCCATCGAAGGTCCGCATTTTCAACGATCGTCGCCTGCAGCATCCAACTCTACATCCAATGCCACTGTTGCATTCAATCGCATACCTTACCTCGGCACGCGGACTGAGTCTGGTTCAATTGCCCTCCGTCCATATACAGCCTCCCGGGCTTCCCTTTCATCCTCCACAGCGGCTTACGTTGAATACGACATTTACCTCTTCAATCGCACTGCCGGGCTCAATGCCACTGTCTACATTAATGCTTGTCTAGATACAGATCCTAATCTCCTTATGAGATTCTCGCTTAGCCTAGATGGGGCCGCTCAGAATTTTACCCGTGTACTAGGTAATCCAAAGAATGCAGGAGATGTACCCCCAGAGTGGATGAGCGATGTTCCGAATCAAGTGTGGACAAAAAAGGTAGCACTGGGAGCGGCAGAAAAGGGTAAGCATACCCTAAGATGGAGTGTGAACAGCCCTGAGGTATACCTGGAGAAGATTGTGTTGGATACACAGGGTGGTGTTAAGGAGAGCTACCTAGGCCCACCGGAAACGAAGTTAATAGGTTGAAGCAACTATCCTTTTCATAAGATCTAATTAATAGGACTTTAAACCTGGTTGAGCTTTCAAAGCCTAGTTTCGCTATTTTTTATACCGTAAAAGGCCCTTTTCGCGGTTATCAAGTCTCCAGGCAAGCGATCCAAAGAGGATGCCGAGCTCGGGAATATTGGTGGAGTTAGGGGAGTTCTGATGGGATGCTTCCAATCTTAAGATTATTATGTACGTGAATAGGAAAGATTTAGCTGTATAGAGTGTTTCGATCAAATTCAACGGTCGGAAATCCAACACTAGATTTAGGTTTTGGATTCGGATCGGATCTGGGTGTGTAGATCCAAATGGGTATGAACGGTACCTTTTCTCGCACCCTCACAATACCGCAACGCTCTATGTAGTACCCATACTAATCAATCGTTTTAAGCAACATTGTACACAGCTCATTGTGCTTAGGGCTCATCAGACGAAGCTAAACTCAGGACTGAGTCCCACAGAGTCATCTTCTTGAAGAAAAGAGACTTCTATCATACGTAATACCAGCTGCTAGAGCCATTTGAATGATTCCTTTCAAGGCAATCCATCCTTACCAACATACATGGCATCCCTATCTGGTATTCCTCCAATTCTCACCGCCACATCTGCCAATTCGGGCCAATACGTGCGCATAAACTCTCTCATCAGATCTAGACCATTCAACAACGCTCCACTAGTCCATAACTTCTCATCTTGCACCCACCTCTGCTCCACCCAATTAGTTCTCGGGTCCTGCTTCTGCAGCTCAGGGACCATGAAGCGCGGCGCGGTTGCTGTTTTGCCAACGAGCACTCCAGCAAGCTGTGCGGCGAGCATACCACCGCAAATGGTAATCAAGGCGGAGCAGGTAGAAAAGGAGTTGGCGATGAAGGAGAGCTCCTTGGAAGAGGGAACGTAGCCGAGGCGGTAGGCGCCGAGAAGTACGATATCGAGCGGGGGGCAAGTTTGAAACGAGTCCTTGTGATTATGTATGAACTCCTGAGCAGATGGACTTGGTGGGAGAGGAGCTTACTGTCGCCTGTATAGTGATGTTTGAAGATAGCCTGGCAGGCTGACCTGTCTCGGTAATCCAATGGAAGTTTATCTCAGGAGCTTTTGCTTTCAGCTCGTCTGGAAGAGGAAGCATCTCGACAAAGCTTTTGCTGATACCATGGAGAAGGTCAATAGGTGCGACGTCGAGAATTTCAGTCTCGCCGATGAGAACTACGCCAGCTTCGATTGGGCGGCCCGGGTTGGACAGATTGAGGGACATGTTTAGAGATGATGATAGAGTAATTGATTCACTATGAGCTTGGGGTGTTATTGGAAAGTGTGGCTGAGATGACTTTGAGCTTGATAATGATCTTGCGAACGTAACCACGGTCAATTTATGTACAATTGTAAAAGGTGCAAAATGTTGTTGCCTGAATCCATCTAGAGCACTGTGCAATGTTTAATCCATATGCGAAGTGTAGTGGCCAATCATGGGGAAGCGTAGAGTCGGAACGGCTTTAAATTTCGCGCCGTTCCGTTCTATGGTCACGTGCAAGTAATTGTGGCAGCCTCACAATATAAAGACGCCCTCACAAAGCACAAAAGACACGTAATTTACTACAAATCCAATCGCAGAAAAGCATACAAGATTGATCTCTGGTCTAGCAGGATCCAAGACACACCAATAGCAATGCGATACATCTTCCTAGAAGAAACGATGAAATCACTGTAACGGTAGAGACCACAGTGGGTGCGACTTTCCAAAAGCCTGTGGTCGGACTTGAAACCACTTTCTTGATAGGCTTTCTGATCCTCTACGTGGCGATGTTTGAGTATCTTAGTTATCTCTGTAATCATCATGGAGGAGTCGATGCGCCTGTTGTAGCAGCCTGGAAGTATCCCGAATGTACTCATGTCCTTTGCTCAGACCTTTCCCAGGATCAACGTAATACCCGAAAGCGTGTGGTATCCCTGGGTAATATTTCTGAGTCACACGATTCCCACTGTTTGATAGCAATCTGCCATGTTCATGTGCTTCATCCCGACAGATATCGGATTCAGCTGTTATAATGTGTGTTGGCGGCAGTCTCTCAAATGACTTTGCTAGCATCAGTGAAGCCATCCAATCATCACATGCGGCTTGTCCAATACTTACTTTACATTAGCGGGCTTTCCTTTTCGTGAGAATACAGTTGAGACGTACTGTTCGGGATCCAATAGTTTAAAAGCCATTGCTCCCTTTTTAGGCCTCCCCAAGGTGCATCCTTGTCCTACGATACACTGGGATAAAGGCTGACCAATACTGATCGTAAGGGCTCTTCAGCAATAAGCCATCTAAAGTCAGTTGAAGGCACAGCTAATAGTGCCAGTTTGAGTTCTATCCCTGCGTCGCGCGCCATGTATCAAAGCACTGCTGACATCTGACTACCTGCGGAAAGACCGCCAATAGAGACACTAGTGGCGTCCATGTTCAAATCCTTAGCATGAGATAAAGCCCATTGCAGTGCATCCCAGGAGTCATTTATGTCTGCGGGAAAAACAAACTCGGGAGCGAGGCGATAATCTACGTCAACAATCACAATGCCAGTGTTGTTACACACAATTCTGCCCCAAGCAGCTTCACTGTTAAGACTGCCCAGAACCCATCCTCCTATCCTAATGTCGGCAAGATAAAATTCATGTAACAATATATCTTACCGCCATGATAGTTCAAATATAGAGGGAAAAGGACCCTGTCCATTTTGGCGTATACGCTCGAACTTTGATATTCCCAGCAGGCCGGGTGCCGGGAATTTCAACCTCGCTTTCTCTGAATACATAAGGGCCTGTTCAATTTCAGGTAATGAGTCATTGAGTGAACAGCGTCATGCCTACCTGACTACGTTGGGTATGTGAAGCTGTATGCCGCAGGATTTTGGCGGACTTTTTCGATTGACACTTCTTCAGCCTGACGGTGGCGTCCACCATGTGCGTTCCAGATATGAACCCACTCCGGATCAAGCTTTGCAATCTATTCTTCCGGAGCCTGGGAAAGCTTACTTGGCTCTTGAAATGCTATTGATGGTATTTTAACTGTCATGCTTCTTAGTATTGTGTCACTCGGTATTCAAATTGATAGAGAAAATCGACCAAATGAGATGACTTCTTTTGCAACAAGAAAAGTGCATCGGTAATCGTGTTCGAGCAGGCTTACTCAATAATCCACAGTACCGGCGACACCTTTTCCCACGAGGCCGACTCCATCTGGACAAGGACGACCATATTGGAGCCATCACTGAATGTGCCTGAGACAGAGATATTAGCAGACTTCGCAGGCCTTAGACCCAGAAGGCTAGAGGGCTCACGCATCGACAAAGAAGCACGTCCTAATCAGCGTATTGTTGTTGGTAATTACGGAGCCGGTGGAACAGGCTACCAAGCCGGTCTTGGCATGGCGATGGAGGCTGTGGGCCTTGCGCTTCCGTTCTTGAAAGATTCGATAGAGGGTCTAAACAGTATGAGTAAAAGAGAAATGTAGTAGTGCCAAACTCTCGTACGTGGGCATATTCGTTTTCTAAGAACATAAGGAGAAACGCCAAGATTGTGTAAGTTGGCGTATTCGTATTCTAGAAGCGCAACACTCCGCCACAGCACCTGCATTGCTAGGCGAGTAGTACGCATGGACTAGGCCGAGGCCGAACTTAGGTATGTGGGACAGCACTGCTTGCGTATTTGAAACTCGGAAGACTCGGAGCGTGCCTCTCTGCGAGTGCAAGGAGTAGGGCTTTAGTTTAGATTGAAGAGCATTGATCGTATGCGATCCTCGCGTCTACCCTTCAATGGCTTGGAGTCAGTAGAATGTCCGAGATGCTGTTATGGTACGGGTTCCCCCTCTTGATTGAAAGCAATCTGCAAAGATCTAAAGACGACGTAGTTTAGTCGCCTTCGGAGCTATGAATCTGGTTCAATGATGACAGGCTTCACAAGAGTCATGAAATTGATAAACGAATGTTGCTTGTGGGTATAACTTGCTGGGTGACGGTAAAGAATGCGCAGTGGGCGAAAAGGACAGATGAATCGACTACCTCGCTTTGTCTGAACGACGAGTGGGCTTTGTCCTCTTGGCTGGTGCGCATAACCTCGGCCAAGATGCGTCGACCATGATTTGCACGCTCATGTCGAGGTATCCCAGGCGGTAGAGTTTGACGCGCACTTGTGGATGGATCGATGGCAAGCTGCTTGGTGGACTCGTGCGGGAACTACTCGGGAATCGGGGGAATGGACGGGCGTTCATCGAGGGCCGGCTCGCGCGGGTGGATGCGGCTCGCCGCACCATTGCCCACAACAGGTAGCATCTACACACTCGGCAAGGTTAGTAGCGATAAGCTCTCCTTGGTCATCCTTGTCTGGTTTGCTAAAGGAGCCCCACAACCGCCACTGCTAAGGCCTCCCATTGACGTGTGTAAGCTCCCAGGCTGACCACGCCGAACCTGCTGGCGAGCGTCTCGAAGCCATCGATGTCATAGCCGTTGCGTCTGGTTGCGCCCGTCCACGACGCCTCGCATGTCATTGTACGTGAGACTAGCTCGGCTTGGCGGGTTGCGCCATTAGCGACACGGCGGGCCGCGGCCGCCGCTACCGTTGGCGTGCGCACGCCTCGTCGCTAGTAGTTTCCATGCCAAGTGCATCGTCCACGCACTCTCATCATTCAGCGCCCGACATGCTCTCACGCCAGCTCTGGTCGTCTGTGTGGAGTGCGTGACATGTTGGCCAGTCCATCTCACTCCTGCCTGCTCGAGTGCCGCGCTCGGGCCTTTCCTTCCCGGTTCGTTATTGCTCCAGGATTCGCCCTCACCAGCGTCTTATCATCATCTTGTTACCACCCATGCCATGGCTTGCACTCTTATAGCTTGACATGTCGTGGCGCTCCCGGGACAGAGCCTCCACACTCCCCACGACGACAACCACTACGACCACCATCGCCGTGCATTGGCAAGCAAGGTATGAATGCCCCCATCTACGTTTCCCTCATTGCTGCTTCCTAACACTTAGCAGCCGTGATTGGCTAATACGGCACACGCCGGCGCAGCGCCTCGCTCGTTACACCCGTCTCAAGCGGCGACTACTCCTGCTTGCCGTATCCTAATTCCACCATGTTTGCCGCCTTCCCATGCACCGGGCCAGCAGAGACGCAGTTCTCACGCACTGCGTGTGACATTTGTCGCGCCAAAAATGTAAGTAGGCAGTGTGACGTTGCGTCCCGTATGCCATATGATTCGCACATGACTTACATGCCTGCAGTTGAAATGTCGCGGGACTGGCGATTCCTGTGACGAATGCATCGCCTCATCCAATGCCTGCACATACACCTTCAGCTCTGGCATTGGACCAGGCAAGAAGAGGCGCCGCAAGGTCTGGAGTCCCACTTTCAACGCTACCATGTCGCAGCACCGTCCGAGTCCGCGACCCAAAAGCTTGTCTCGCGAACCCGAGGGCAGGCCTCGGTCCCGAAATTCACGATCGGAGCAGTGGGGCAATGAATGGAACAATTTGCTCGACATACCTGACGGGGCGGTAGTTACCCCGGCCGAGCTGGTCAGACATGGTACACAAACCAATAACAGCCATAGCACACGGCGTGCTTCGGATCAAGACTGGTCAGATGTATGTCTCTCCGGAGACGGGCTCGGCTTGTGTCCAAGCAAGCAAATGAGCCCATTTACACGTTCAACCCCACAGCTGCAGTCCAGCATTGAGCCTACCCTTGGCGCCAATTGCACGCCCTCCTTGGATCAGGATATGCTCCAAATATTCGATGAGCCTTCGCTACAGAGTGGATACAACCCTCCACCAACGCCAACCACACGCCGAAACTCCTTCTCTCAGAACGTGTTACAACCAGGGATACTCGAGTTCACGCCACAGTCCTTACCAACATCGCCCCCATCAAACTCGGCCGTCATTCGAAAAGAGGATACAAACGCAGCACAGGACAAGGCTTCTGAAATGTCACCTGAATTGCCCCGCCGATGTGATTGCGTCGCATCGCTCTCACAACGGCTAAAAGAGCTCGACTTGCAGGAAAGCTTTGATACCAAGAGTGCCCCGACCGACACCATCTTTCTGTCTTTCGAGAAGGGAATTGATCATTTCTCGGAAATCTTCCTTTGCGATCGGTGCAGTATCAATGATGTCAACCCCATATTGATAATCACCACTGTTAATCAACTAGCACTCATGCTCTCTGAGATTGTCCATCGACTGACCCATTGCCGCTCCCCGGATTCGGTCCCTGTTGTATTCCAATTTGGCAGGTACAGTGTCCAAAAGACAAAGATGCGGACTAGTCTTCTTACTGGCATGATTGATCTCCATGTCCACTGCTTGAATCAGCTCATCACTCAGCTGGAAAAGCACATGGCAGGTCAACCGCGCACGTTGCTGGCTGGGGCTACAAGTATTGTAGCAAGTATGCAGCAGACACTGGGAACATTTCTTGGTGGCTCTCATATTCGCTATGATAACTAGCTAGCACCGTGTGCTAGATTCTTATACCCTCGCATCGTTTTACTGCAAGCAGTGACTTTGATATCTTTACATTGCGCGAAGCAGCACTGATGCAAACATTATTGTTGATTGTACAAGGCGTTTCACATTGGAGAGAAGGTATTGCATCCGGAGGACAAGGTCGTTGCATATGGAGAGAATGCATTCAAGTATAGTAGTCTAAATAAGCGAGTATATCATAAGATTTAATCAAGGCTACTCGCATCGCTGGGCGCATTGATAGCAAGTTTGAAATTTTCCGCTACTCTCTATACATATTCTACGTAAAAGAATGAACTCATTGCGTTTTCCACACACCAAGCGCCATCTTTGAAAAATCAGACCCCTATGCGCGCACATGTCTCCAAATTAATCATACAGAACTGTAAATCGAGGTGGGGATACTGATGTCTGATCCCCCACATCAATTAATGGCCTCTCTTGTCACTCTCTTAAAAGAGCTTTTCCCTCTTCATAGCCCAGCTGCACAGGAAAGAGATGGCGCCAGTGACAAAGACAGGGATAAATGCATCCTGGATTGCCAAAGCGATAATGTGAATGGCTGCAGCAGCGGTTTCTTTGCTTGCCTTATCGATGAGATCGCTTCCCACACCAGCAACCGCGGCAGAAATTTGCTCAACGGATGCGTCGGGGAAAAGGCGTTCAAGGCCAGTATGCGCCTGGTTGACAAAAACAGCGCCAGACATACCAGTACCAAGGGCAATACCAAGCATTTGGCTGACAGTCATGAAGCCAACGCTGTAGGCAATGTCGGAGGCGGCAACCTTTACCTGCGCAACGGGGAAGCCGGCCTGGCAGTAACAACCAACACCGGTTCCGAGAAGAATGGTGTAGCCGTAGATTTTGGCGTTGCTGGTCGTCTCATCGGCCGTATCTATATCACGTCCGTTAGCAAAATGCGAATACAAAGGCAGTTCGCGCAGGGGCGACTTGGACTTACAGAGCAAAGCACCGCCAATGAGTTGCAGTGCAGAGCCAAAGACATACCATGGATAATAAAATCCAGTCTTTGACATGTAATGTCCGTTGATTAGGACGCAGGCGGAGAGAAATAGAATATAGGGCAAGATGTGGACCGAAGTCTCCAGGGCGGTGGCGCCGCGAGTAAACTGGAAGTACAGTGGGAGGTAATAGATTGTGATGAATGTTCCAAACGCGGAAAACACTGCAGACTGTTAGTGATTCGGAACTTTGTTTCCGATCTGAAGCCACAAGGCAATACGTACTCATGGTGATGAAGAGGATGACCATCTCGTAGCTGCGGAAGAAATGCATGGGGAAGATGCGATTTTCCTTGGAAGTCATGAAACACAAGTTTTGCTGGGCGCAGAATAGAACAAACAAGACGCCGGACAGTACGAATAGAGCAATGCTCCTGCCGTCGCCCCAAGTCCAGAGAACGCCTCCAAAGTTCATTGCCATCATGATACAGAGGAACGCGCCGGAAGAGAGAACGGATCCAATGTAGTCTAGCTTGGCGAGGCGCGAGCGCAACGGCACACCAGGTACAGGTTGGTAGTCTGGCAAGATGAGGAAGTAAATGGGCGCAACAGCACCACCAACGCAGGGGTTAAGGTAAAAGGCCCATCTCCAGGTCGCTGAGCTTTCGGCAAAGGCGCCTCCAATGACAGGCCCCAAGACGGTGCCGATGCCCCACCAGAAGCCAGTGAGGCTGAGATATCGGGGGCGCTCGACTTCAGAGGTGTTGACCGAAAGGATGGTCAAAAGTCCCATATACATGCCGGTACCGCCAATACCTGCGAGGGCACGGCCGACAATGAAGGCAGAAATGTTTGGAGCGCCGCCACAGAGGACTGACGCACCCATGAATAGCGCCGTTGCACCGAGGAACAGCTTCTTGGCAGAGAAGAGGCCAAATGCCTTGGACCAGGGGAGCGTGCTTGCGGCCGAGGCAAGGGCAAAGGCGACACTGAGCCAGGGGACAAGATCAACATGACCAAACGTGTTGACAATGGCGGGCTGGATGGTGGCCACAATGGTGGTGTCGAGGGCGTAGAGTAAAAAGGACGCCAGGAGAGACACGACGATAAGGACCCACTGCGCAATTGAACGGGTCAGATGATCTGAACTCCATTGATTTCGCACAGGTGCTGTTCACATACCTTGACTCCGTGGACTGGTCGTGGAGATGTGTTCTTGTCCATGTTTTCAGGATCTCGCTGCGCTGGGTCACCAACGAGCGTCTCTGGAACTGAGTTGCTATCTTTTTCGGTTGCCGCCATAGCGGGTGAATCGTTCGCAGTACTGGTATCAATACCACGAATCGTCATAGTTGCTAAAGGCAGAGATCGCCAATCGGCTAACAATGTAAAGAGCAAACAAGAGATGGACGAGACGTAAAGGTTGAGTTGCCAACCATGCGAATGTTTTTAAAGGTCGATGAAAAACGAGGCGAGGCTCTGCGGATCTAGCTCCTAAATATGAACAACAGCAACAATAGCAACAACAACTTGAATAAGAAATGTGATGGGTGAGCAGATATGACAAAGCATGAAGCTCGCTTTCCTATTCAGGATGCGGATGGGCTCCACTTCGATCCACAAAACATTACAATGCGAAAAGGGACAAGTTTTGTTTAGCCTACTCGCGAGGATATATCGGCTACTAGTTGCGCTACTGCCAATCGCGTCTCTCCTGGGATAGAGACTAGGCAATTCTTGGATTCATCCCAATCAGGAAATATCCAAATCGGGATTTTGAACCCAATTCGTTTTGCCTATATCCACTCAATCTTTGTATGTAAGCCATGGCGGAATAGTGCCTGACGTCACGGGCCGTGCCGAGATGAGGCTTACGCTAATCGTACGTTTGTGCCAAGTGCGTGTACCAGTACTCAGGAGGTTGAGGGGGAAGAGACCTCTCGGTTATATACAGTCTCACGTGACACCATATTAGAAATGCAATGGCATTCATGGGAGTCAGGATTACATAAGTGACACAATCAAGGCATGTGATTCAACATAAGCGGTTTTGTGTTCTACTAATAATTACAATATTGAATGAACCCCCCTTTTCGCGTCTCTGCACTCTGCATACTACGACTGCGGTGCTGGCCAACTTGTCCGCTTATGCGCCCTCACGTAACAGTTAAGCGGCCTGATGACGAGAAACTCCGGGTCATACTGCATAGACTCAGTCGTGGCATCCTCAAAGCGGTAGCGGTAAACCAGTTTCGCGAGAGCCAGCTTTGCCTCAAGCTTCGCCACGTTAAACCCCACGCAGCCTCGCGGGCCGGCCGCAAAAGGCGTAAAGGCGAACCGATGTCGAGTCCGACCATCTGCCGCCCACCGGTCCGGGTCGAAGCGGTCCGGATTGTCCCAGTGGTCCTTGTGGCGATGGATTGATGGAAAAGTCGGAATCACAACAGCACCGGCAGGGATTTGCCATCCGCCAGGCACAATCACGTCCTTTTTGGTGTTGCGCGCTGTCTGGAATGACGGATTGTGCATGCGATGCGTCTCCTTGATGAAGTGGTCGAGGAACGTCAGCGAGTTGATCTCGTCGTACGACCACTGCTTGTCGGGAGTGCAGCCATGATTGACGAGCTCCTGCAGCAGCCGCTCCTGGTTCCCTGGGTATTTGGTCAGCGCGTAGACCATCCACGAGAGCAGCGATGAGCTCGTTACAAAGCCCGCACCAATGAGCACGACAATGTTGGTTAGCCTGTACTCGTGCGGGAGCTTCTGCCCATCGTCGTCGACGGCACGCTTCAAGTAGTCCGCGATGCACGTCGAGTTGAGCGCAGCCTCACGAATGGGCGCGTCCTTGCCGCCGTTACCCACGGCTGCGTTGTCAATGGCTTCGTCAATGAGCCTCCAGGCACGCGTCTTGACCTCGGCTAGCCGCCGGTGGTTACCATACGGCAGGTACTTGTACCACGGTGGGCTGAGCGACGTTTTCTTCATCAGTGACATGTACTCGCCCAGCAGATGGATGATTTCGTGCGCTGGTGTGTCAACCGTCTTGAAGTGCCCGACGTCGAGCCCCAGTACGATGCGGTAGATGATCTGCCCAGCAAGCTTGAACATGTATTGGTACGCATTGAATGCCTTTCCCTGCGCGTCGAGCTCATCGAATACAGAAAAGCTCTCCTCGATGGCTTGTTGCATGGGCTTTACGTACTGGCGCACGGCATTGGGCGTCATGCTCGGCGGAACAAACTTGTGCGCAATGTGAAACGCCGGCGACGACGTGTCGCACATGAAGAGAGCCGTCTGATCCTGCATGTAGTACAGCGGATGCGAAGCATCTGATGTGATTTTGGTAAAGTAATCGCTCTCACTTAGTGCAGCCTCTGATACTCGCGGATCGTTGGTCAGATACGTAGTCGTACCCATGTTGACCGTTTTGATGACGCTGCCGAGATGCGCAAATAGCCGTTCATGATTACCCATATGATCCGGATAGATCTCAAAATGATTACCGAAAAATGGCAACTCCCTGGGTGCGTGAGGCAGTCGTACCGGGTTGCCATCTACTTTGAGGCCGATTGAGCCTGTGAATGAGACCACATCGTCAATCGTCTCGAGCGTCTCCGCTCCGTGTAGTGACACTCCTAGTTGCCCATGTCAACACTACAATTCCGTACTAAAAGACAGGGCCATTACCTTTCGGGTCCCAGATTCCAAATGCGCTACTGAGATCCGACTTTAAATCCTCCAACGATTCTGACGGCTGGACATCGAGCTTGATGCTCTGCGTTCGCACCGTACCGATCAGATGGAACTCTTTCAACGTCATGTTGGCTTATCTTGAGCAAAAAAAACTAGGAAAAGGTCTATATGGTATGAATGACCTCGCACACGCGGAAATATAGTTGCTTTGCAACCCCATAAAGCAGTAGGTACATGAATACGTTGACGCAGCCAAAATCCATTTTGGGCAATTCGGCTAGCATTTGTATTTGGAAACATCCGGAATTGGATGGGTTACCTAACTCCTCTTACGCAACCGCACATCAAATACAAGATACGATAAATAGAGTCATGCAACCAAGAATGAACATTAGACAGAGTCATAACTAGAGAAATTAGCGTGGCAGCAACGACGACGAGTCCAAATGGCAGGCACAACTAGCACCGAGTATACGCTGGAGCAAGTCGCTGAAGCGAACACGCCAGAGAAGCTGTGGATTGTCATTCATGGGAAAGGTACAACCTACAGACACTTAGTGATTGAATTATTTTAGTTAGCTGACCCTGATAGTGTACAATGTCTCCTCTTACTTGGACGACCACCCCGGCGGCCGCGACGTGCTTATGGAGGTTGCAGGCACTGACGCCAGTGCTGACTTTGACTTTGTCGGCCATTCCAGCGATGCGATCAAGAGCCTTACTAGTCTCGAGGTCGGGTCTCTGCGAGGTTATGTAAATGCTCCCAATATTTGGCTAAATGAGACTTGCTCGTTTCTAACCCAGTCCAGCGCGCCGTTCCTAAGCGGGAAGCAAAGCAGCTAGTACAGCGATTGGAGAGGCCGCTTAGCCCGTCATCCCGCTTCAACTATGCTATAGAAAGCCTTTCGAAAAAAGGCATTGCTACAAAAATATGCATCAGTCTCTTTGCTCTGGTTCCACCAGCCCTGTATTACACGGCTGGTGCGAACAATAGCTTTCTTGGACATGGGAGCGCCATTGCAGTATCAGGGAAATTATGGCTGATCTTGGCTTTGGTATCATTAATCTCTATGGGCCTATTAGTTACTGTTTGGTATCGCTTTTGGCATCGCATTTTTTATTACAAGGGTGTATTCGAGTACCCGCCGTATGTTACTCTCCAGTAGTCTTAGCTGCACAAACTAAGCAATGTACCGAGATGGATGTGTCCCCACCAGCTCGCTAGCAAAAATTAGGAAATATCCGGAAACGGAACATCTTGTGGAGCCTGTCCTCAGGCCGTCTCATCTCGACTGGCTATTCTTCTTTTTTTTTTCTAAAATGTAGAAAAAGAGAAGTTATCTTGAAGCTCTGCCACACCATTTATGCTTTTTCATACGCTGTTGGGATGTAACATCAAACACACGGAGACAACGCATGCAAGGCCAACAGGATGACATTGCTTCACACCTTCTTTCTCGGCTTAACCGCCGTCGGTTATGATGTCCTCTGGGGAAAGCTCATCAGAAACGGCACCGCGAACGCAATTGGCAGTATCAAGGCCTCAGGATTTCTCCCCGACGGTAATGTCTTGCGACAAGTTTATACAACATTCCCTTGGATTGACCGGCTCCTCATTTCACCCGTTATATTTTACGATGGATTGATGCGCGAACGCGACCCGACTTATCGTTCGTTGTTAGTTAGTCTATTCAGCACTATGCAGACGACATCTTTCTGCATGATCAGCACAGGATGGATCTATGGATTCCCACGCTGGCGGACCATCATGTGAGTGGTTCATTGAATAAACTCTATCGCCAAATGATGCTAACCGTCACTGTTCCAGAGAGCCATTAATTTGGGGTGTTTTGAATCAAAGCTACGGCGCTGCGTTCATCTATCCTCTCTACCTCTTCATCCATGCGCATCAAGTCGCGACGGTACCAAAGCGCGATAATATTGCCAATATGACTCCAGCAGATGCAGAAGCCCTGCTATACACAGCAGTGATTGCTGGTATGCTTCCGGTCTGGCTCCTGTTGCCGGCATTCATTCCCTGCTCGAACGAAACGCGCCAGTTCCTTATTGCATCCTATCGCCTGACACCAATTATACTCAGCTTTGCACAACCATTATTGTCAGTTCTTATCAAGATATTCCGTCGCACGCCGCTGCCAGAAAGCTCCATGCGGCGGCAAGTGCAGAAGTCCCTCATACTCTCTGGCGCATTCTCGGTCATGGGGCACTGGTATGCTTTCGCAAATGCCGTTTTGTCGCCAAGTGCGACCCTTGCAGGCGCTTTCTCGCCATGGGCCACGAAGGTGGAGGGCGCCTCTTTCCAGTCCATTATTGGCCTTGGATGTCATTTGTTCTTGCAGAACGACTTTTGGGTTATCATGGCTGGCTTTATTCCTTTTACCTCTGCTGCCCTCTGCAATCCAGCCGCCAGACCAAAGTCCGGCGGTGGAGTGTCAATTTTCTCACGGGCAAAGAGCTTTTTGCTTAGTATGGGAGGTAACTATGTTTCTCTTGTCGCATTTAGTTGTGTATTTTCTCCTGGTGCGCTCTTAGCATGGTCTATGGCAACTACCATGTAATTTAGTCATCCATACAATAAACCAAGTTTTTCTGGCTTTCTAAACACTCAAAACAAGATGGTAAATGAAGAACTGCAATCGATTGCAGACGTAATTGGACCGGTGGAAACAATGCTTGCATTTCTGGTAGAGATTACGTTTCATAGAAGGGATCATGTTCAATTTAACTATCTAGAGAGCTGTCTCAAGTTCTACTTGCACGAATCTACATATGCGCGTATTGATCTAGTCATATTGTGTTATTTAAAGGCTGCTTCTCGAATTGGTTCTCCATGCTTTATCGAGGGCAAGCTGGCTACTACTCTCCATTGCAGCCCATTCGATAGCTCCCACAAGGCGCTCAACATCTTGCGGCTTCGAGGCAACTGCATGACCTCCATTATGTTCAAAAACCTGAGACGTCTTGGTATCGCATAGCCCGGCTACCACAAGTGACTGTTCAACCATTTGTGGGTGATCTCTCTTTCCAATCGAGTGGACAGTCGGTATCTTGATCCGCGCTGACGTGAGCGCCGGGTGTAGGACCCGAGGTACTTTGGAAGCATTGCCGTGTTTGAAAAATGCGATGTCGTAGTCGGGAGACGTGGCACCAATCTTGCGCGCGATCCTAAACGTGGATCCAAGGTACTCAGTAAACAACCTTTCCGAAGGAGATAGTTCTACCGAGACATGGTCCGAATCTTCGGATAAGGCATTGCAGTTTTCCTTGACGAGGCGCTGCACGGTACGAAAACAGTATTTGGCGTCTGGTGAGAACGCGGCAACAGATGACAACAGAATAGCGAATCCAAATGGCGGAGGATCGTTTGGAAAGCGCGATTGGTGGTCTAAAATGTAGGAAGCTGCCATGGATGCGCCCTGGCTGAAGCCAATGACTCCATCAAAAGGACCGCAGTCCTGAACCATGTCGTCCAAGTCATCAAGAGCCTCGCGGATCTCGGCCGGCGAGTACCCTGAGGTGTATGAATAGAAAGGGCCAGAATAGCTCTGCGCCATCCCAGGACCACGTTCTCGTACAAAGCCGCCATCAAAGAAGACGAATTCATATTCGGGTCCTAGTTCATTGATAACGGCGGCTAGTTGAAACCGGAGGATGTCGGAAGATGAACCAACTCCATGAAGAGCCAAAATTCTCTTCATCTCGACCAAGGGGTATATGATGTGGTTGGTTCTCTGATGTCCAGCAAAAGTGATTTGTTGGATAGTAAGTGAGAATTATGTGGACGTGACGATTGACGATACGCTGGTTAAAAATGGAGGGTACGGTGCTTTCAAATATTTCCAATTCAAGGTACAATATGTCTAGGAGAAGAACGAAGATCGTTTCTATCGAGGATAATAATGGAATAGGCGACAGGTACAGAGAGAGCAGTTTCTGTAGTCTTGATAAAAAATTACTCAAAGGACACAAAGACGAATTGGGAAATACAGCAGCAAAAATAGACCATTGGAGAAACATTTCCAGATTTGGCAAATCAGGGTGGTAAGATACAGCCCAATCCGGCATCGCTTCTCGTTCAATCCAGTTTAGGTTTGGCGCTCACGTTAGAATGGCTCTATTTAGGCTCGCTTCCGATTCAATGCAGTTTAGGTTTGCCACTCGCATCAATGTGGGCCCAAATAATATCCCGACTAGTTAGTCAGCCAATACATGAAAACAGAGTAGATAACTATAATATCAAGAGGTGAAGACACCAATTCTAGGTTCGCAGCTCAAACTTACAACTCATTCGTGTATACCTATCTGTATTATACTTCAAATCACTAGTGCGAAATACTATCAAGATGACGACCCGACCAGAGATGTCCAACGGTACTGCTAAATCCACAGCCCAGTATATCGATGACCCTATCGTCATTGTTGGCGCTGCTGGTAGACTGGCTGGTGAAGCATCATCATTAAACCGCCTTTGGAGCATGATGGAAGAGTCACGAAGTGCTCATGCTGAGGTACCAAAGGAGCGCTGGCACGCTGATGCTTGGTACCACCCAGACCCGGACCGGAAGGGTTCCGTAAGTCACCTGCCAAGATATGAAAGTCGTAATAGCTTTTCTGACAAGCTCAGCTCAACACAAAACATGGCTTCTTTTTAGAACAAGATGTCGCTGCATTCGATGCACCCTTTTTCACTGTAAACGCCAAAGAGGCAGCCGGCATGGACCCCGCCAAGAGATTACTGCTTGAAGTGGCATATGAAACCTTTGAGAATGGTAATGTTCGATCCTTTGTCATAGCCAATGAAGTGCTTTGGGACAATGGACTAACAAACATCAGCCGGTATGCCAATTACAAAGGTCGCAGGCTCGAAAACAGGTGTCTACGTTGGAAGTATGACGAGCGATTACGAAGTACTATCGACTCGCGATATTTATAATGAGCCACACATGGCCGCAGCTGGAAGCAGTGAAGCTATGACTGCGAACAGAGTGTCGTGGTTCTTCGATCTTCGTGGACCCAGCTTGACGTTGGATACGGCTTGTTCCTCAAGTTTGTATGCCCTACACTTAGCGTGTCAGTCTCTCAAACTTGGCGAAACAGATATGGTAAGTATTCCTCCACGATGACCTAACTCGGTCCAGCATCTAATAGCTTCAAGGGTCTCGTAGCTGGTGTTAACGTTATACTTCACCCAAACTTCATGCAACAACTAGTTGCAATGCATATGCTTAGTCCCGATGGCACTTCACACACTTTCGACGAGAGAGCAAATGGCTACGGTCGAGGCGAAGGAATAGGTGCTGTCGTATTGAAGCGCCTTAGTGATGCTATCCGAGACGGTGATACTATCCGGGCCGTGATACGCGGTGTTGGCTCCAATGTAGATGGCAAGACACCCAGTGTCACTATGCCCAGCACCGAAGCTCAAGCAAGCTTGATTCGAGAAGTATACAAAGAAGCTGCTCTCCCCCTAAATGATACAACTTACGTCGAACTCCATGGTACCGGCACACCAGTTGGTGTAAGTACAGAATCTTAGCTCCGATCGAAGTCACGGAAAATAACTTTGATATCAGGATCCTATAGAATTATCAGGCATTGCCATGACATTCGGCGCCGCCTCCAGCAAAGATA
This sequence comes from Curvularia verruculosa, assembly GCA_036172615.1. NCBI lineage: Eukaryota > Fungi > Ascomycota > Dothideomycetes > Pleosporales > Pleosporaceae > Curvularia > Curvularia verruculosa. The sequence goes on from JAWDHC010000246.1 coordinate 22,212, forward strand.
AACCTATATATGTTGGCAGTATCAAGCCAAATGTTGGCCATACCGAAGGTTGTGCTGGCCTTGCAGGCGTTTTCAGGGCGATGCTCTCTCTGGAACGGGGCATTATCCTACCCACGGCGGAGGTGCAAAACCTGAACCCAAAGCTGAAATTGAAGGATTGGAATATTGCTCTGCCACAAGGCCCGCTGCCATGGCCATCGAACAGGCTACGACGCATCAGTGTTAACTCTTTCGGCTTCGGTGGCGCCAACGCCCACGTCATCCTTGATAGCGCGGCACAATATATGGAGGAGCGAGGGCTAGAGGGCAAAACTTCCGACGTCGGCTATCCTGATAATCTCGTGACTAACGGTGCAAGCATTGCACCGGAGCTAGCGAAACAGAAGCTTTTTGTCCTCAGCTCGCATGACAAAGGAGGAGTCGCAAGAATCGCGAGGTCGCTTAGTGCCTATCTAGGCTCCAACCGCAACGAGCAAAATGCCCATTACCTGTCGAACCTTGCCTATACTCTTGCCTTCAGGCGATCAGAGCTGGAGTACCGAACCTTTACAGTCGCAAGCTCTACCCAAGACCTGGCGCAGAAGCTCGCTTCTCCTGACACATCCCTCCCACAAGCCGTGCGCCGGTCAGCTAAGCACAAACGCAACGCGTTTGTCTTCACAGGACAAGGTGCGCAATGGGCTGGTATGGGACGGCAGCTGTATGGCGAGTTTGATGCGTTTACCAACAGCATCGCAAGAAGCAGCCGATGTCTAGAAACCATGGGCTGCAAGTTCGATTTAGAGGAAGAGCTACAGCGCACAGAATCGGGTAACATTGAAACTGCAGAATACAGTCAACCTATCTGCACTGCTGTTCAGGTTGCACTGGTTGACCTTCTACGACAATGGCGGGTTTTCCCAAGCGCCGTAGTCGGCCATTCTAGTGGTGAGATTGCCGCGGCCTACGCTGCCGGACTGATCACTCACGAGGACGCCATTAAGATTGCCTATATCCGAGGCGTATATTCAGGAATCGTAGCTAGAAGCCCTAGGCGCGGCGCTATGTTGGCAGCAGGCATATCGGAAGAAGAAGCCAACAAATATCTCTCTGCGGTAGCGCCGGAGAGCGTTGTGGTTGCCTGTGTCAACAGCCCCAAGAGTGTTACGCTGTCCGGAGATGTTGAGGCTGTAACCCAGCTCGAAGCATCAATCACTGCTGATGGCAAGTTTGCCAGAAAGCTGCGCGTTATGACGGCGTATCACTCCCCGCACATGAGAGCTGTTGCTGATGACTGCCTCCAAGCGATGCGGGATGCTGGTGTTGGCCACAGCACCGGAGTTGCCACAGACCAAGAAGTAATTCCCATGTTCTCCTCAGTTACTGGTGAATTGATTGACCCCGCGGAATTGGATCTAACTTACTGGATCCGGAACATGTGTGGTACTGTACAGTTCTCTCCGGCTGCGACCAATCTTCTTACCGGCAATGTCTCATCTTCTATGAAGCGTCGTGCTACTGGAAGAAAGGGGGTCGTTAAATGGGATGCTCTCGTTGAGATCGGAGCGCACTCGGCCCTCAAAGCCCCTCTTGTCCAAATTATGGAGGCCGTGGACGGCAAGCTCCCATCTCAGCTGGTTTACACATCACTCCTTCTGCGTAAAGAGGATGCTATAACAACAGCTATCCGTGCGGCAGGGACTTTATGGGCTGCGGGTGTCGATATTTCACTTGACATGGTCAATAGGGATGCTATGACTGATGGCGAAACCACTTCACAGGTACTTGTCGGCCTGCCGTCATATCCATGGAACCATGAAAAGAAATATTGGCATGAGTCTCCAGCCACGAAGCAGCAGAGACTTCAGAAGAAGCCCCGAACAGATCTCTTGGGTGCGCCTATTGAGAACCAGAACCCGTTGGAACCCCAGTGGACGAATCAACTCAGTGTCCGTGAGAACCCTTGGATCGAAGATCATAAGATAACAGGCACCATCCTCTACCCAGGAGCTGGAATGCTGGCCATGGTCATCGAAGCTGTTGGTGAGATGGCTACCTCGGATAGAGAAGTCCAGGGTATCGAATTCAGGAATGTGTCATTCGAGAAGGGACTCGTCGTTCCTCAGGATGGATCGACTGAAACCATTTTGCGTATCCAACTCCCTCAGAGCAACGGCACATATCCTCCAACCAACTCCTTCGCCATCTTTTCGAGAATTGGTGATGCCCCTTGGATCAAGAACTGCTTTGGACACTTCAAAATTCTACACAAGGAGACAAATAGCGCCGAAATCGCCGGTGATGATGATTCCCCAGTGGTTTTTGAGTGGAAGCGCCTTATCGATAAGTACAGTGCTATGAAACAACTCGATTCTAATCCTGTTGACGTTACCAAGCTCTACAAGAAGCTTGACAATGTGGGTATGCAATATGGCCCTACGTTCCAAAATGTCACGGAGCTGCACACTGTTCCTGAAGGTGGTTCGTGCTACGGAACAGTCAAAATTCCTGATACCAAGAGCGTCATGCCGTATCAATACGAGTTCCCTCACCGTATCCATCCCGCCACCCTCGACGCAATCTTTCATCTTATAGTTGTAGCCGTCGCAGGTGGTGAGAGTCTGGCTGAAGCCGCAGTACCTTCTATGCTGGAAAAGCTGTATATTTCATTCGACTTGCCGCATGGACATGGACAAGAGTTCATTGGCTATTCCGAGCGTGTTGAACGCCGTGACAAAAAGCTCTGCGCTGATCTCGTTGTTTCAGATGGCAAATGGTCGGCACCCAAGATTGTCGTGAAGGGCCTCATTATGACACGTGTTTCATCCGATTCCGGCGCAAAAGATTTGTGCCAAAATGGCAAAAACGAGAAAAAGGTTACCCGGCCCGTTTGGAAGCTTGATCCGAGTTTCTTCATGCAGAGCTCCTCAATGAACTCTGTCACCGACATTTCCAACCTGACAGATTGGCTAAGTCTTGAGTGCCACAAGAGCTCTCAGCTCAAGGTCGCCGTTCTTGGCCAGACTGTAAATGGAGATATTCTGGAAGGTATACTACCGTTCATCCAAGGAAAATCTCCATACAGAGGCTTCTCTCACTTCGGAATTATCGATGTCTCTGAAGATGCACTAAAGACGTGGAGGTCTCAGGTGACCGCAGCCGAAACATCTGTCAGTTATCTACTCCAAGAGACATGGGCTGAGTCTGAATCCCGATACGATCTCATTATTGCCGGCAAATCTTATGAAGACGCCGTTGACGAGATGCGTCTCTATCGAAGCAAGATGGAACCGAAGGGCCGACTGATTATCTTGGATACACCCCTCAAGGTCTCGCCCACTAACGGCACAAATAATGAAAGTAGTGAACTTACACCCAAAGTCAATGGGTACAGCAATGAACATTCACTCCGGGACGAAGACGTTCTAAAGGTTGAGCTGGGTAGCTCTCCGAGTTTCAAGGTTCTCATGAGGCGCCCTGAGAAAGCGTCGTATGAAGATCAAGTCTTCCTGGCTATCTCATCGGTTAATGATCCTTCTCGAGGTAGTAGGTTACTCGCAGAACAACTCCACAGGAACAGCGTTCGGACACGTTTTATTGGCTTGAAGGAAGCTGCGAGCTTGCAAGACAAAACAATCATTTGTCTGCTTGACGGGTCATTTGTGAGCACATGGACATCTGAGGAGTTCGGCTTGTTTAAAGCTATGGTTTCTTCGGCCAAAACCATCTTCTGGATTACTCATGGTACGCAAATGCTACAACCATCCCAACGAGGTCTTATGAGTGCCGGTGTACCGGGCCTTCTCCGTGTACTGCGTAATGAGCTCCCTCAGGTTGCCTTTTTCCACCTTGATCTGTCCTATGAGCTGGACGCCGCGGATACCAATCGTCTCGAACTTATTTCCAAGGCCTTCTTCCAATCTGTCGCTCCCCTAGCAGAGAATGATCAGCCTGATTTGGAATTGGCAGAGATCAACAACCACATATTAATCCCTCGTATCCTTCCTGATGATGGTATGGATATGGAGATCGCTCTATCTACCGGAAAGGCGCAGCTGTTGCGACAAAGTGTTGATCCGGATAGGCCACTGCAGCTGGTTGGCTTTGATACGGAAGACATTGAAACACACTGGCAGTTGGATGAAGATTCAGACAAGAAGCCCAACGCAGACGAGGTCGAAGTCGCTGTCACAGACATTTCCATGTGCCCAATTACGTCCGGTTCTAGGACTGCGCAGAGCCTAGTCGGAAGTCTTATTACCGGAATCGTCACTCAGTATGGCGCAAATGTGAGCGATTTGACAAAGGGCGATACCGTTGTTGTCCTCGGTCTCCCGCACTGCAAAACTGTCGTCAAGCAGCACCAGTCCCTGGTGACTAAGGTTGACTGCGCTGCCCCAGGATCCGCGGCGCAAGTTTGGGTTGAATTAATGACCTCTTACATTCTTGACAACATCACCCATCTTCATGCTGGAGAGAAGATTCTTGTCCAGAACGGTGAAACGGCTCTTGGAAAAGCTATCATCAGAAGAGCAGTGAACGAGTTCAGCGCTCATGTTCAAGCGACTGTTACTAGTAAAGAGCAAAAGGATGAACTCATCAACCAGACAGGGCTAAGCCGGAACTCTGTGATTGTCAGTTCCGGTGCTGAGAGCCCCAGTGCACTTTTCTCGTACTTGGCACACAAGACTGGTGGCACCGGAATCGATGTCGTTGTTTATGCCGGAACTGGTGTTCCGTTTCACGAAGAAGTTGCTTTGTGTCTGTCGGATCTTGCCCGCGTTGCCGCAATTATTGCACCTGGTCAACCACTGACCTCGTTGCCTCCGTTCGAAGGCAATGTGACCTTTGCCACAGTGGATCCTCTGCGCATTCTAACAGAGCAGCCACGTCTAGTATCCACGCTTCTCAAACGGATGAGAAAAGCCTCTTTGAAGATGGCAGACGTGGCTTCTAGCACTGCCTTCGACGTATCCAATCTCGATAAGGCTATCCAGACTGCGCGTACCTCGGATTCGAATGATATTATTTCCGTCAGCTTGCTACCTGCATCTGACGGCACTGTACCTGAAGTTCATGTAATGCCAACAGCCCCGGAACTGCCCAAGTTTGACAAAGATGCTACCTATATCCTGGCCGGTGGTTTGGGATCGCTGGGTCTGAGGGTAGCCGAGCTCATGGCAAGGAATGGGGCCACGCATCTCGTTTTTCTTTCTCGTTCAGGCAATAACCGACACAAAGGCAAGCTCAAGAAGCTTCATGAACTTGGGTGCGATACCTTGGTGCTTGCATGCGATGTCACGTCTCAGCAAAGTGTCGCAAATATGGTGAACGAAGTTGCACAGACTGGCCGGCCCATCAAGGGCTTGTTGCAATGTGCCATGGTCCTTCAAGTATGTTGAACCTCAACAGTATTTCGTGCCGATGTGCTAACTCAAACTTCAGGATAGCTTATTTGACAAGATGACTTACGACCAGTGGCAGACGGCATTCAATCCCAAGGTTGCCGGCAGCTGGAATTTGCACATGGCTCTTCCAGACAACTTGGACTTCTTCGTCATGCTTTCTTCTGTTGTTTCCGTGATCGGAAACGTGTCGCAGGCCAACTATGCGGCGGGAAACTCGTACATGGATGCTCTGGCGCAATACCGTCGCTCACTCGGCATGGCTGGCACGTCTATCAATGCTGGTCTCGTTGCGGACTCGGATCACACAATTGACGGAACCAGTATGGAGGACTACCTAGATCGTTTCAAACACATGGCCAGTGTCAGTACAACTCTGTCTGAGCTGGACATTGCAGTGGCTGCCTCGATGCGCGGTACTGTTGGAAACAGCGACCAGGCAACATCTCCCCAATTTGTTTTTTGCATGACGGACACCCTGCAGCCAAGTGGTGTAGACTTTTGGGCGAGCGACGCCAAGTTCATGCATCGCAGTCTCCGCAAGAGCGCCAATGACCAATCGGGTGAAGTTGGTGCTGGACAAGAAGTCGACGTGAACGCCACGCTCGCTGCGGCAGCTACAATTGAAGATGCACAGCCTGTCGTTCAGGATGTATTGAAGAAACTTTTGGCGCCAGGAATGGGTGTACAAAGTGCTGAGATTGATGCTGAACGCCCACTATTTGAGCTTGGAGGTAAGTCGGTACTCGTTGTTCTCTCCCGTTGCTCTTCTTCGTACCAGGACACAGAAATGCTGACTATCTTGCTAGTGGATTCATTCAAGGCCGTGGAAGTTCGTAGTCAAATCTTCCGCCAGCTCAAGTGCGATGTGTCTGTTTTTGAGATCCTAAGTCCGAACTCGCTGGCCTATCTAGCCAATCAGTTAGTGCAACGTTGCCCGTTCGTTAGACTGTCTAGCAAATAAATAAAACGGCAACATTAAAGAAAAATAGGTAGTCAAATGACAAAACTTGTTATTTTTAAATTCTTCTCATATGAATCATTCATCTAGCTTATCCCTTTGTTCAAAAAGGTTATTCTCTTGTGAATGAGCTGTTTAATTTTGGTAGCTCACCATATTTCTCCAATAGAGTCGGCGCTGGAATACCAATTCCCATACTTAAAAAACCAAGCGGTGAGCTTCCCCATCCATAACCCAAACTGTTACACATGATTGGCGCAAACAGCGGGAATCCAAACCCAGCCAGGGAGCGCAAGACCATAGTAGCAGCTGTTGCACTTGCAGCATATTTTGTGTATGCATCAAGGATATATGCATGCGTGGACTGAAAACGAACAAACGTTCCAGCTGCATGTATACCTGCCCCAACATTGGGCATGACCCAGTGGCGTCGTTCCTGCGCGCTCCAGCCATATCAGAAAAGCACGATAGGAACCAAGGCCGTACCGACAAAGATGACTGGAACGCGAAACTCGGGTATGTCATTGCCGTTATTTTTCTTTTTAAGACACGCCTGAACTGCGTTGTTGACTGGAGCGGTTGTTTGGGCACCAAGGAAGAGGCCAATGCCGAAAGAGATATAATTCAAGCTACTGGTACTAATGCTCTGGCCATGAATGTCTCTCGAAATGTGCAGAAATAATGAAAGCATCAAGTAAACGACACCATTCAGGTAGGACTGATAAAGTGCCATTACTTGGACGATTGGCTGCATGAGAATGAAACGAAATGGCCGAACAATTGCATTGGTGGAGTACCTTTGCAAGCCGATAATCATTGTCGGAATCGGTACATGAATCCCGACCATGTGTTTCCTTGCGTATTTTTGCAGCGCGTTGGTGAAGAATTTTTGGAGCAAACGACTCTTGAAGGAAGACTCCTGCCGGAATCTGAATGGCTGCAGAAGCAGCGCAAGTGGTCCAGAAAGTCCACCTCCAGGTAGTATAATGTGCCAAATAACCTCCGGCAATTGGCCCAATCGAAGGTCCGAGAAGGAAAGTTGATGAATATATGCTCACTGCTTGTGCTCTTTGCTCAGCGTGAAAGCAGTCACTTACGGCCCTTCCACCTATACCAAGGGGAGTGCTTCCACCCAGTCCATTGAGAAATCGAAACACAAGCATCTGCTGTTTCGTCCCGGCGAAGCCGCAGCCAAGGTTGAAGCAGGAAAGCCATGCGTTTGACACCTGGAGAACGGGAACACGCCCATAGATCTCGGATAAGGGAGCCAAAAACATAGGACCCATGGCATATGCGAGAACAAAGACGGGTATCGTTAGCTGGCCTTCGACTTTACCGGTAATATTGAGGTCTTGCATCATATTTCCGGATCCAGGGGCTACCATGGTGGACGCTACAGGGGGCATCAAGGTACATTCTGAAGCGATAATAGTCGTCGCTATATTCTTTCAGGTAGTCAAGTTTTTCGGGTATTGTAGGTCCCGATCAGACCACTTTATCAGTACGCGGCCTTCAGCACTTTGACTGCGATCCTGATTATGGTTACTGCTTCGGCTTTTGTCGAGGTCACTTCCACCTGCATAGTTGTGAGATTCATGGTTGCAACACAGTGGTGTAACTACTTGCATACCAGCGTTTCGTGATAAATGAAAACAGTGAGAAAGTCTTGACGCAATCATGGCAAATCTGATAATACATTTTGGGTACTTTTGGCAGTTGCTTCAAATGATAAAACAATCAAGAATCCAGCGTCAATGGTGTGGATAGGTAAAGTTGGTGGAATATCCTATAGTATGCGGCTTTCGGAGAATTAATATACAGCCTTTGCAGCCGAGAGGCTATCTGAAGCTTTCACAGACTTCTAAGAGCCTCTCCAGTTTCACTAATACGATACAGCTTAACTTATTCTCGTAGACACGCTGACTCAAAACAGACTTTTCAAGTTACATTGGAGGGAGTGTCTAGTTTTGACGACGACACTTTAGAGGTTTGCAGTCTTGTTCATTATCTATTTAATAGCGCATTGTTTTGATTATATGCTAGCTTAAGAAGGTACGTCAGATTTCGTCATAAAATATGTCATAGCTATTGACTTCCGATTGATTCTGTCAATCGATCCGATTAAGTCAGATGATATTTGAGCATGATAGTCGCTCCTTTTAACGGCACAAAAGCTATCGGAAATTATGATTGCATCGGTGGAACCAGAGAGGCCCTGAATAGAGGTTAGAAATCTTGCTAGCGTTACTGCAATGAAGAACGCTAGCAAGTGCCAGCTCTGAGATTCACTATTACTCAGATGTGGAAGTTACCCACCAAGGGAGTGTCTCGCCTAGTAAGGCGTAGATTGGCGCTAATATAACAAAGGTGCATCAAAGAAACAAATCTTCACGCTGTGGCAAAAACTTCATACTAATTGGGTTGAAAAACATGTATAAAAGAGCACGAATCATCTGAATTGATTTTCGTGAACCACTTACAAAAGCATCATGGACGTACTAAACATTCGTAGAAATAATTAATTTTCCTTATCTCCTCTTTTGTTACTTGCATTATTGATGCTTGTTTACTTTTTTAAACTCACTAAAGCTACGACGATCTTATCCACTGCCTAGAATTCGAAAACCATGAATCAAAACGATAGTAGGTTGCAGATGAACTATTCGCTTTCCAGAAAAACCAAACATTGTCAAAGAATCTTTTTTAAGCTGCTGAATCTAGAAGACTTTCCAGATGTACTGGAAGCGGCACAGGATAATCTTTGAGGAATGTTTTCGCGCGACATTCTGTTGGGAGTCAAAGCACTGCAGCAAAGCATCATGTTGATACAGCATTATGACCCAACGAGGCTCTGGAACTTCATTAAGAACGAGAATGAAAGAGCTATGGCGCATTGGGGCGGATATTTCGAAAGTAGAAAGCGGGGAAATGGTCCACAGCTGTTCAATACCCTCGAAGGAGCTCGGATCTGGCTGACCTAGCAAGCTCCAGTCAAGTTAGTCGACGGCGCCTGGCTTTCTCACCTATTTTATACTCCCTCAACCGAAAATTCTTAACCTTCCTAAACTGCACTATTCAGATTTAATATTAGAGTTAAATTAACTCTAAGTGTATCTTAATAAAAACTCTAGAAAGCATGTAAGTATGCATAGCAACTAAAGAAGTTTTTTATACATAGTTTTTTCAATAGTAGCGTAAATCCCGCTGCTTTATACATTGTTATATATATACGTGTAATAACTGGTATAAAAAAGTTTTAAAGCTAAAATAAAATAAAAATTTTAAGCTAATTTTATACTTAGTGTAACAAGAGAGTTCTTATAGTCAAACAACTAGACCAATTGCCAAGTGGAACTGGATCCATACGAGATCAAACCCAAACCTAGCAGAGAAAAATATCTAGAGTAGAGAAATATTTTTGAACTATCCTAGAACTATACTAGAACTATACTAGATTATTATTAGAACGGTTCTATAACTAGAGAAAGACTAATAGCAAAGAATAGCGGTATAAAAAGTATCGTAAGAACTAGAGCTATAAGGTAGATTTCTAATATTCTTTCATACAAGACCTATAGATATTCTATCTTAAATTAAGGTTCTTCTGTTGTCTTATGCACTCCTATATACCTCTGAGTGACACCTCCAATTAATACTAATCCGAACAGATCTTGCCTGCGTCGTTGTGTTCAAAGTTATATCTACTATCAGTATTCTTTAGTAATACATCATAGTTAACTATAAAAGTAGGGAGAAGAAAAAATGAAAAAATGAAAAAGAAAATCAACTACTAACCTACATTTTGATTAAGATGAATAATTAAAAGAAAAGGTTCAAAGAAAGGTAACTATTACTTTCTTTTAAACCCTCTATTTTACCCGCGCTATAGATCTCACCTAATTCTTTCTATTACTACTCCTTTTTGTCAAGGAGGGGAGCTACTTGATATATATACATATCAGAGGTAGCTTTGATCGATCGATCTAGGCACTCAGCAGGTAGATGCTAGGGGAGAGGAGATAGGACAATTGTATAAAACTGTTTTTGATTGTCTAATCAGGGGACTCTGTGGTTGTCTCTGTGGTCGCCTCTGGTTCTATCTACTTAGCTAAACTACTACTATATATATTTGCCTCTATCAAATTCTAGAAGAATCTGCCAAGTGATAGCTTGCGTAGTCCTAAGCGTGATAGATATCTATTGATTGATTAAATAGCTCCTGATCGGTTGATCGATTACCACAGTCTTTTATCACAGTCTTGGTGGACTGGTGGTAGAATCTGGGTGTGACCGAGCACCCGGATTCTGTCGGAGACCTGAGATCAGCTGACTAGTTTATATCTCCAATATAACAGAGACCTATATAATTAGTATACGAATCATAATACTTTGCATATAAGTATACTACAAGAAATTTACTCTCTCTAGCTAGAGTTATTATTAGCGCGATAGTTCTTAAGAAGTTGACGACAAAATAATAGTAGAAGTTGCTAAATAGAATAAAAGCTGAACTAGTTCATTAACTGTGAGACGATTTCGGGATAACGCGTCGACATTGACGCCCTGGTAGGGCATGGGAAATTCGCTTGGGTGAGCAATTCGCTTATGAACCACGTTAATGCTAGTTGGCGGTGCTTTAAGTAGCAAACAAATATCATCATGTGCGCATTAAGAGCATCCTTTCTCATTGAGACCCAAGCAAACGTTAACCAAACTTAGCGTCTATCTACATCTTCACACCCTGATCCTATGTATTGGTATTAAGGAGATTACAAACGCTTTTGCCGGCTTTTAGATTGACTGTCTAATGATCAGAACACTAACGTACTATAAGATCTGGGTTTTTCACTTTGTTTTGATGCCTTTTCTGGTGCTGACTTATAAGCTACGAGCATAGGCTGGATCCGTCGTGACTGAAGCTCAGGTATGCATAACTATTTCTTCTCTATCATCTTTATCTGCGCCGTATGCTCTTGTATCCTTCTACATTATCGTTCTCTATCGCTGAACTTGTTGCTTTGTCTTCTCCCGGAATTCCATTATCACTAACAACCACGTCCCCACCCTTACTCTCACCTTCTATGGTATCCTTTGTCTCTACCCGCTTTGACAGATGCCCTGCTGTCTGCATCTTCCAAAGCTCCGCATATTTGCCTTCTTTATTCTGCACTAGCTCTTGATGTCTGCCTCTCTCGATAATCTCGCCCTTCTCCACCACTAAAATCTGATCTGCGTCTACAATCGTGCTCAATCTATGAGCGATGACAAAAGTTGTTCGGCCTTGGCTGAATTTGCGGAAGGCTTGCTGAATAATTGTTTCAATAGAAGAATCAATTGCCGAAGTTGCTTCGTCCAGCATTACAATTTTGGGGTCCTTAAGAAGCACGCGGGCAATAGCTATACGTTGTAGTTGTCCTCCTGATAGCCGTATACCGCGCTCGCCTACTTTAGAGTTGTAACCGTCAGGAAAACCAAGAATATCGTCGTGAATAGCAGCAGCACGGCAGGCGTCTTCAATCTCAGCGTCAGTGGCGTTGAGTTTACCGTAGCAGAGATTTTGACGAATTGTCTGATTAAATAAAACAGGGTCCTGAGGTACAAGGCCTATAGCATCGCGGAGACTTGCTTGCGTTACTAAGCGGAGATCTTGTCCATCAATCGTGATAGAGCCTTTAGCCACATCGTAAAAGCGGAAGAGAAGTTTAAGCAGGGTTGATTTTCCGCCACCTGTTTCGCCAACAAACGCGATAGTTTGACCACCTAAAGCCTTAAGAGTTATACCCTTAATAATAGGCTTACGCTTGTCGTAATAGAAGTCAACATTCTTAAATTCCACCTCGCCAGTGTGTATAACAATGTCTTTTGCACCCTCCTGGTCCGCTACACTAGGTTTGGTGTTTAGTAGTTGGACAAGGCGTTCAGTATCGATAAGAGCGTTAGTAATCTGTTTATAGCTGGATGAGAGGGTATATAGCGGCGACATCACTGTACCCCAGTACATAATAAGCGTGACCAAGTTGCTAACTGGCTTTTGTCCGGTAACAATCTGCATTATACCGAAGACGCAAGCGCTAGCAAAACCAAACTTAGTTAAAAGAGATTGCGTAGCGTGTCCGCCCAAGTATCCAGTGTAGTAAGTGTGTTGTGCCTTGGTATACTTCTTCAGATTCTCTAGATGGCGTTCGCATTCAAAATCTACACGGTTGAAGTAAGCAACTGTCTGCCAGTTGTGTACCGTCTCATTAACTGTAGCTCTTTCCATTCGGTACGTCTCGACGTAGTCTCGTCGCTTGGGTTGGGATTGTGCCGTAAAGTAGAGTCCGATCGCAATGTAGGCCGCGCCTATGAAAAGGATAATGAATGCCATGTAGGCATTGAACAAGTGTGTGACGTAGTATATGGCGATAGAGAGATCTAGGAAGATTGGCGCAGTGTTAAAGAGCACGGTTTCGACAAGCGAATTCAGCGAATTCACCTGCTCGACAGCCTTTAGTACCTCGCCTGAGTCCTTCGAAGTGTGAAAGTCCATAGACAGGCCTAATACGTGTTTATGAGCCCGCGAGGTAACGCGGCGATAGACAGAGTTCGAGATGACCATATTTGCTAGGCTATCTATAACTCCAAACCCAGCATGGCTGTTAATCCAGGTATACAATACCCAGAGGCTAATGTCTTTCCATGGCATAACGCCACTCTTAGTCTCATAGGCCTTTTGGAGCTCGTTGGTGATAATACCGAATTGTCGAGGCGTGAGCAAATTGAGGAAACGTTTTTGCAGCACATTGATCAGTCGCACGACAAAACACGCCATGACTAGCCGATCATCTGTTGGAAATAGATCGGGCAGAAAGAGCATGAAGTCTTTCCAGTAGCCAAACCAACCCGCCTCTTCTTCAAGACGTTTATCTTGCTGTGCCTTGATATCTTTGTCGTCCTCTTCTAGTGAACTGTTCTTAACGTCGATGGAGTTATCCTGGTTGATAGTACCATTGTCTCCACTGGTGCTCGTGGCTGGAGAACCATCTGCTTGTTTGGCGACGAGAATGACGAGCGAATCAACCAGCAAAAGTAGCGAGACGAAAGCTCTGACACAGCTAACAAGTAGTGGTAGAGATTTTTGTCGAATTTGTTGTGACTGGGCGGAAACCATGACTAGCCATGTGCTTGTCTCGAGTGCAAACTGGAGAAGAAAGGCTCCAAAGTAGGCATGCCAACGTAGCAACTTACTCGACCACTGGAGGTGTAATAGAGGGGACCAGACGAGTATGGAGCCTAAACATCGTATCGCTAAGAAATGTGGGGGTGTGTAGTCGGGACTTGCTATTGAGCAGCTGAGGTAGTAGAGGACCTCTATGATGTAAGCAACGAGGATAGTGAGCATAAAAACCGATATGCTGAGCTTCCTCTTCTGGATCACTGCTTGCGCCTTCTGCAAGGTGCAAAGACTGAACATGCACGCTCCTAGGTAGTAGGAGCCGACAATTGGAGCGTGCACGTAACTGAGGAGCATCAAGGTCGTGTGGAAGGGAGTCGGAGGTAAGGCAGGGTCCATGATAGCGGTAGAAGTGGTGTTGCCTCTGATGGGATTCTTATGTACTATCGCACAGTTGCCTAGAGAAGGGTGTGGTGAGGACACGGATGACATTGGTGGTAAGAAGGCTGACTAGGAGAGAGACCGGTGTGTTTTCGCTTAGAAGAGTCTGACACTATAACTCAGCCCCAACGGTGATTACATAAAATCTCACGAGGTTGGCTGTGCTTTGTAGAGCCCGCGCAGGCAATTTCTTGGAATTTTCGGAACGAACTATTGGACCCGAGTAACGCAACTGACTGTAAACATGAAAGCGCGAGATCAGCCTGATCCCGCCGTATAGACCAGTATATATTAGTTCGTGTCGAAAAGCATTACGTTACTTGCCACCGCTATCAGTACCATCACTGCTGTCCAGGCTGTCATCATGTTTGATCCTCGTCGGCATGCTGAAGAGGAATGCGACAGCAAGAAACTGCTGGTCGTGGGGTCAGCTCGTAATTCGTTGCAAACATTGGTGGGTCCTGACAGCCAGACTGCTACTCGAGCCCAATGGTTCGTATCGAAAATTTCAAGAAATTGCCATCGCGTTGCACAGACCTCCCAAGGGAAATGCCCACCCTATAACGGCGCCGGCAAGACTACTCGGATCATTGTTGGCAGATAGTGTCACCTAGAGGCATATGGGAGTGCGTGGGATAGTAGAAGAGCCTTGATTCAAATGGACACCTAACTATAGGCCTATTGGATATCTAAGCTAGTCAGCTAATCTCTTAGATCTCTGACAAAATCCTGGTGCTCGATCACACCCGAAATCTGTGATGAATGACTGTGACTAGTCGTGCAAAGACTTGACGATATGTACTTACGAACCATACTAACGTAGCCTAAACCGAAGGCACTAATAATGTGACTTTCCACTATTCGAGTCTGTGTACCGCTGCCAAGCCAGATTGTATTCTCATAGTATTTTTCCATTCATCGCGCCTTCTCTTTGCTGACAGCGTATCTCTGTGTAGCTGTTCTGTTTCCTCGTGCTTGCCTTAGCTGTTCAACACCTTCGACAAGTTGTTCGTGCTGATCAGCGTTTCTGGATGCTGCTACACTTATTGCGCAGCAGAGCTTCAGTCAATATGCCCTGATGGTTGAAGAAGCTCACCAGCGACAGCAGATCTGCTGCTGACTGCCTACTGCTCCGTACGGGCTCGAAAGAGATGTGCTACGTTGTCAGGATCGCATACACGGCTGCCTCGTAGCGGCGCAGATAGCCAGCTTTCTGATTAGGCAGGCTTGTCGCTTTGCTGTCGCTCTGCCGGTACTCCTCTAGGAGATACTGCTACACTGAGCATCGCGGCGCCCTATCGAATGCACGTTGCTGCCTGCACAACGACGAGCGGCATATGTTCCAGCACCGCCGCCAGCTTAGCGACGTCGTCGCTGCTGTTGTCACTGCTGCCGCTCTTCTTATCTTTGTCTCTCAGCTTCTTGTGCAAGCAGGGAGAATGCAGCCGTGTTGTTCATCGGCTCAATCAATATGACATTAGACAAGCTGAAGAGTCGCATGCTTGGTCCGACTCGTCACCAGCACAGAGCCATGCCTGCTTAGAGGCAGATAGCCCAATAGGTGGTGCGCAAGAGCCCCCGTGCTATTGTCGGCGCGGCTGTCATCATCCGCTGGCAACTTCAGGCTGTCGCTCACTCGCTCGCGCAGAGAGTACGCCAGCATCGTCTGCGTTGTCCACCTCCAACAGCCAACGCCCGTTCTTCTCCCCGCACAGCCATTCATGCACCAGCCTGAACAAATCTGCCTTCAGCTCCTTGCGCCCACGCACCTATATATTTGGAATAGCATATTCTCTTTGATGATACACGTTTTTTTTAGCCCGTGCACGCCAAGATTGCGCTGGGAATTGCATTCCCTGGAACGGCGCAGGCAAGATCTGTTCGAATCAGTACCGGTTGGAGGTATCACTCAGAAGCATATAGAAGTGCGTGAGACAATAGAAAAACCTTAATTTAGGACAGAACTGTTGGAGATCTTAGCTAGTCAGCTGATCTCAGGGTATCTGACAGAATCTGGGTGCTCTATCACACCTGGATTTTACCATCCACTGTCTAAGATCGCTACACCCTAGCGATCGCTATCTTCTTACTACTAGTGTAACAGAGATGTCTTAGTACTGTAAGATATAGATATAGATTACGCGTATGCTACGTAATCTATAGCTATTAGCCAAATATATAGTAGTAGTTCAGCTAAGTAGACAGAACCAGAGGCAACCAGAGGCGACTACAGAGACAACCACAGAGTTCACTTGTTAGACAATCAGAAACAGTTTTATACAATTGTCCTATCTCCTCTCCCCTAGCATCTACCTGCCGAGTGCCTAGATCGATCGATCAAAGCTACCTCTGATATATATTCAAATAGCACCATTCCTTCCCACATAATAGTATATTATATCATAAATATTATAGAATTTATATCAATATTACAGTATTAAAATTATAAATATTATAAGTCAAGCAACACGTCGTGGTGGGGTACGCGGGAACCCTATGTGCGCGGAAAGTATATGTCCGAGCTTATTTTCTGAACGACAAGATCGGGCGATTGTGGTCTTACCGCCTCGCGATTGTGATTTGGGCCAATGGCATTTTGATGCAAGTTTTCTCCTCTGGCACCTTCGGATTGTTACTGTTTGCCAGGATATGGGGGGGACTCGGCGCAGGCGGTCTCACTGTCGTCGCACCGCTTTTCCTGTCGGAAATCGCACCTACAAGAGTTCGAGGAATGTTTGTCAATATGTATATGGTCGTACTGTTAAACCTTCTCGCTTTGGAACTCTTCATAAACTGTGATGTGAGCAAGACAATGAGCACTTCTAGGTCGCAATGGCAGATCGTCCAGGCAGTTTCACTCATGCCGATGGGTTTTGCCTTTCTCAGCTCGTTCGTAATCCCCGAAAGCCCCGCTGGCTTGCCACCAGAGGCGCCAATGAGGAGTGTCTTGCTGCCCTGGCTCAACTTCGCGGATTGTCGGTGGATGCTGCAGAGTTGGTTCCAGAGTACGAAAGAGTCCAGATTGAGGCCAATGCGCTGGTAGAAATGAAGAGTCTATCTCTGCTAGAGACGGCTAGAGAATATCTTACTGTCTCAGATCTGCGCAATCGGTATTTGCTAGCGGTTGCAATGCATACCATGGCACAGTGGACAGGAAGAAACAGTATCACCTATTACATCAGCGACATTTTCCAGTATGCAGGTGTTAAAAGGCTCCAGACGTCTTTAATTACTTCCGGCGCTTATGGCATAGTCAAGCTGTTTATCAAAATGATATTCGCCTGGAGCTTGATTGATAAGCTTGGCCGAAGACGTTGCTTCACCGTGGGACTCGCTTTGCAGGGTGCAACCCACATCTACATGGCCATCTATTTTGGAGCCATTGACCAGGGGAACCAGCACGCGTCTGAAGCCGCCATCGCTTGTATGTTTATCTACGCAACCGGCTGGTCGCTCGGCCTCTGCACGATTCCATACATCTACTGCTCTGAGATCTTTCCAACAAAGGTACGAAGTTTCGGATATGCAACAACCATGGGACTGCACTGGTTTTGGCAGTTCACGGTAGTACGGGTGACCCCAGTTATGCTGGCTGCCTTCAATAAATGGGGAGCGTATACCTTCTGGGCCTTGATTTGCGCGATCAGTCTCGTTGTGTTGGGGTTTTGGGCACCAGAGACCAAGGGTGTGCCATTGGAGCGCATGCACGAGTTGTTTGAAACGTCCTGGTACAAGTCTGGGGCAGCTAAGCTTGCGTACCGCAAGGACAGCATATGAGGGAAAGGGTGCAGAGAAGGCTTCGGTTGAGCACCAAGAAATTAAACCTTGATATAGTCACCTGTTGCAGTGCATCATGTAGTTATCTTATCCTTGCCGTAATCATTCCGTACACCGTACCGCGCTTCTACCTCTCGTGAGCATTCAAAAAGGCGATTATGAAATGACGTCTCTTGCAGGATGATTTTCTCCTTGTTCCAGTTGTAAAGGTGCGGGGTAAGTGGCTTAAGGGCAAATCATTACACAGCCAAGTAAAGACAATGAATAAATCGAGTGTGGTCATGGCGTATCACCCCTACAACGCCTTTCTGCAGTGACGATCAATGAATTTCATGTCCTGATACTACCGGGAAGTTGGAAAAGGCTCGTAGACTCGGGGAACGACACTCCTGCGTCTCTCTCGACCCTCAGCGACTCAGAAGCTCTTGCTAGTTCAGGTTATAGAACGACATCAAGCGTTAGATATAATATTCCCGAAATGTGATCGAGGGAGAGTCACTTGACGCAACTTTAGAACCTCCAAGTGCAGCCTTGACTTCTACAACTCTTTGCTCTGGTCACTGCGTATACGACAGACTCAAGGAAATCAAAAGTGTTAATCTCGAATTTAGGACAATCGAGATAGTTACCTTATTTGTCTTACAGCTTATAAAAACACACATGGCCACGGACCCTACACCGGTTACAAACGGATGCCCACCATCACATTCCACCTAATATCAACATCAATCAACCGGAACTCGAAACATACGATCCAGTGTTGCATACCTTCCGCTTGCGGAAGACGTCACATGAGAAAGCGCTCTTCTTTGCGAACGAGCTACGTTTTCCGCTGAGACCCGACGTTACCGGTGTGCCATGTGACCAATTCAATTCTTAAGTCTTCATTGTCTTGTGTTCAAAAGAGGTAAAGCAGTTTCGGTCATCTTCCGAGGAATATGGCGTGTAAGCGTAGGACAGGTTGCTGGTTAAGGGTTTGAGGGAAAAGGACTTCAGCCTCGGTTGACTCCGCGGAACACTCATGTGATTGCTAAACTACCCTGCTTATAGATAACTTAGAAAAAACCATATTGACGTAATCATTTATCTAGAGAAACGTTTACAAGAGCCGGAAAAACAAAAGGGCGCCATCTCCTCTTTACCATACCCTTCGCCCCAAGTTAAGTGTAACGCGTGCCACGATCCTGAAATGCCTCACCAATCTATCATCCGTCAAAGGCCCGAACATCCGCAGAATTCCGTCTACGCGTCAGTTCAAACACTCCATCTTCGTGACCCGACATAGTGTCTTAAGACTTTATGCATCGGGCATAGTATTGCGATATAATTTCCCAATCGCCGACCTAGACAGATCTTTCCATTTCCCGGGTTTGACTGGCCAGATGATCACAGTTTTGCATGTATAAGGGAAGAAACGTGTCATTATCATGTGCCACGAGCGATCACGAGGGTGTTCTGCATAGCCATCATTGTTGGTATTATACTTACATAGCTATGCCCTGCAACGCGCAAACCTAGGCCGAATTAGAAGAGCATTGCCCCAGGCACCCATTTGGTTAGGGCGTACTACCAAGGAGTTGTCCATAGCTATGAGCAGTCCCTAGGGCTTGTCCGTTAATAGTGTTGGCTTTATCAGTCACATGTTTAGTTATATATGTTTAGACGTTTTTCTTTTTTTCCAAGACACTGCCTACTATGATGGCGCATTTGCATCAACTGAACAATTCGCATAGGCAATGTTTCGAGCAGCACGACTACTCAAGCTCATCAGCCATGCATCGCACTCCATTTGCATCTCTGCATCAGTTAGCCTTGACTTCAAAGATGAATCC
This sequence comes from Curvularia verruculosa, assembly GCA_036172615.1. Classification (NCBI taxonomy): domain Eukaryota; kingdom Fungi; phylum Ascomycota; class Dothideomycetes; order Pleosporales; family Pleosporaceae; genus Curvularia; species Curvularia verruculosa. The sequence continues at coordinate 41,760 of JAWDHC010000246.1, forward strand.
TGAGTTTACGATGTACAGTGCGAGCCGGAAGTGCTAGCAGAGCTTTGTCCATACCAACTGCAGCCCCACCGTAGCACAACGCCACAAGATGGTTGGCTCTAGGAACTGACTGTAGAGCCCATAGTGAGTGATACAAACCCGCAGTTCGTATTCGATATCTGTTGATTCGCTAGAACCCGTGTCCTCTTGCGATGTGGCTGGAAGGCGTTGTAAGCTGGATAAGCGCTTCTGCCTGTAAAGATAACGCTAACGCATTCAAGTATCATTTACATCATTATATGCATGTAATATCTTCAGCTTTGGCCATCGTATATCACTACTACCCCGCTCACAGCTCTAAAGCTGCCCTCTGCTAATTTGACTATACACCTGCTCACTACTTCTCTTTCTCACCTTGGCTGTGCTCCCAACCGCTCATATAACTGCTCTCGAATTGTTCGATTCTGAAATGCAACGTGACGAAGACAAGGCTGAAAGTGCCCGCGTCACTCTTCTGGAAAGTCACCGCCGGGAGATAAGTTTGCGCAGCAACAAGATAGAGGCACAACAAAACCACAGGAAGGCTCCGCTCTCCATGCCGTGGAAGACCTTAGTCAGCGCCATGGGCTGCTATTTGCTGGGTAATGTTGGCTATCGCGCACTAGAGCATGCCGGTGTAGTTGACCATGGTCATAGCTCTGTTAATATCGATCTCCCACTACTGCTTCTTTCGGAAGCTCGACGGAATCGACGTTTTAGTTGTCAGCGGTCTGCGGCAATCATATGTCACCACAATATCTCTTCTCCTGGTCACCGCTTTTAGAGCCTCAATTCTTGTAGTTCTGGGCATCTGCTTCACACAATGTCTGTGGTATCTTTTACGGACAAAAGCTATGCAAGTTAGCTTGATCGAAAGTTTATTCCAGATGCGGACTAACTTCGTCAATCTGGCCAACCCAAGAGTAGCCCGCCACGCTCCGATACTGCTAGTTATAGCAGCAATTTCATGGTTGGTTCCTTTAGCCACCGTTTATCCCCCTGGAGCTCTGGTGATTCGCTCAGAGCAAAATTCATTGATAACTCTAGTTAACGCCTCCATCATGAATCCACCACCTAAACAAAGTAGTAGCGAAAGCTGGCCTGTTACACTCGCGGATACTGATGTGGGATTAAACTATCACTATATTGGTGGTGGTACTAATTTGGGGTATTCTAGGTCGTACTATCTGTAAGTTCATCCATAAGCGGAGTTTTGGAGCTTTGCCTCACGTATTTCCAGTGCTCCAACTTTTGCCCTGCGCAGTGTTGCGAAGCATGTTATGTTCACAGGTCAGATCATGTCCTTGAGCTCGCTCGGGCGTGAGAATTCCTCACATAGCTTAATTTTTGATGGTCCCCGTGTCAGATGCCAGAGTCTTCCAGTTCAGAATACAACGCTAGTCTCGACCTTGGAAATGATGGAGAGCAAGCTTGAGGTCTTGTTCAATAGCAGTTGGTCTTTCCTGGAAGATCACCAGAAGGTACTCACTCTCTCTTCGAGCAATCTCATAGGTTTCTATCCCGTTCCTAGACGCATCAATGAGACATGCGGACCAAATGGATCATGTTCATGGTCCAATAGCCTATCATCCAACGATACAATAACACTGATCTTAGAGAGACACGTTCTCGAATGCGATGCCCATAAGACAAGCTACCATGTCGATTTTAATTACGAAAGAGGGGTTCAGCAAGTCAGGTATAAGACTAGCGAAAGTGAACCGCTACTATTCGAATATGATCACGACTTTGTATGGAACGCAACGAGCAGCCCGGAAGTTCCCAACACGACCGAGTACGCTCAGTGGAAAGCTAGCGTACCCTTTTGGAGACACCAAGCCACTGTTCGGGCCATCCTAGACGCAGTGGGACTGAACCTTAATTACACCTGGAGGGGTGAACTCATGATAGATACCACAGATAACGGCGGCATCGGGTCTTTCCGGCTGGAAAATGGCAGTGAGATCGCTATAGGACAGGCCACAGTGTCAAGAGACCATCGTCTCGACAGTAAGTCATAGATACCATGGTTCGTTCAATGCCGACTTTTAAATCAACTAGGCTATACAATCCTTCAGGATAGCTCTCTGAATCAAGAACGCTTCAACCAAAATGACTCGATTACATATTTGTATGATCCACGGAATTCGTTCGATATCACTGAAGCCTCGATCAACGAACTCCTCGCGAACGTCAGCATCTCTGCACTCTCGCTAAATATGTGGTATGGCAATGTTACAGTCAACAACACCGTTTTTAGGAACGTCTATCGTTTTTCGGAACCTTTGAATCTAGTGTTACCTTACGGTCTTTGTCTCGCAACAACCCTGGTATTCGTTATCATAGGTCTCCATGCTTTGAGACTAAACGGTGTGCCCGCTACAGATGGCGGGTTTCTACAGATTGTGTTGGCAAGCACGGGTGATACAGCTATGAATAAAGCGGCAGCTGAAGGGTCGATGAGGGCAATGGAAGATGCACCCAAAGAATTGTTGGACATGAAAGTGCGGTTTGGAAGGCTGAACGAATTAAGTGGGGTATCATCTGTAGCAGGTTTTGGAACTGCGGACGAGACATCTTTATTAGACCGGAAGGGATGGAGAGCGAAGGAATAAAAAAGTTGGTCATAATAGACGATGAATATTAGGATAATGTGAGAGGTTTAGTAGGTAGGATTGAGAGTATCGAAATAGTATTCAAGACCAATCCTTGGGGGTCTCCCTAAGGGCAGTATAGAGCTTTTATACTACATACTTCTCGTGGCGCTCCTGGCCCGAGGGATACCCGGTGGAGGCCCGGGGGTTGTCCTTAGGAGTTGCGTGACACATATTGGGCGCGTTGTTGCATTGATTGAACTGTTGCACGCACTGACCACCTACCGTGCCCCACCCCCTCGCGAACACAACCACCTCGCGAACGCGAGGCCTTACCAAAACTACCTCAAAAATGAGGCTGCAGAGCCACACCAAAAGGATATTATCGCGATATATTTTAGTGGTGAGATCAATAGGCCTTGATATATATATATAGCTATAGAAATCGAGACGGAGTTCTGATCGTGCGGCCGCGACGCGAGGTTGGAGGTGGTGAGCCTGCAGCACCCCCCTGAGGCTCCTCCCGACCTTGAGGCCTCGCAATAGGCCTCTTTTTTTGAGTAGCCTTTACAGGAGCCTTAAAGCTTCTCCTCCTATCCCTTTGGGAAGTTTTAATAGCTTTTTGAAGTTGTTTTGCAGCCTTGCGAGCCGCGATCCTTGAGGCCTTTTCAACAGCCTTCTTCTCCCTCTCCCTCTGCCTCATTAGACTCACTGCAAGCCTCGCCTGACGCCTCTGCTCCTTCTCTCTCGCCTTCGCCTGCCTTGTCTCCTCACGCTGCCTCCTCGTATCAGCTTTTTGGAGCTGTACCTGCTCCTCCTCCTCCTCCTGGAGTTGTAGGCGATCGCGCGCCTCCTTCACCTTCCTTGGAGACCAGAATACAGCTCCACCATGATACTCCTCAGCCTCCTGCAGGGGTAGAGGCTTACCTCGTTTTCTGCGTGTTCGCTCATTGACTAGAGCCTCCCTCAGCTTCCTCACTTCATCCTTGAGAAGACTATTT
>JAWDHC010000247.1:0-45307 GCA_036172615.1 Curvularia verruculosa
TAGGCAGTGCAAGATAGAGTTGGCTGGAAAGCATCAGCCGCCAACGATGCTCCAAACGGCAGCCGTTGGGATGGCGGCGATTCTCACCGCCGCCAAGGTCGTGGACGACGCGGCATGGGCAGGCGGACCAAGTGGCACGCACGGCTTTTGCCAGGCGCAGTGCAGTACAGTGCAGCAGTGTCGTCGAAGATGAAGCGGTGAGACGAGTCAGACAAGTTTTATTTGGAAGAAGAGCGAAACCTTCTCGAAGCATGTTCAAGGCGGTAGTCCTTGATCATGTTAGGATGCAGACGGTGCAGGTTGACGCGGCAGCTGGGGCCACTTGATGATCGCCAGCCGTACCGAAATGACGCACTCGCGTGGCCTGTGATGACAGACGAGCAGACGATTGGACTGCCGTGGTTTCGTTAGGCGACGGGCTGCTTGGGAGGCATGCTGTATACGGCTGGCTTACTTCCAGAAGCACGCAGGCTTGCGACGCTCACGTGCAGCGACCTTTGCACCGTGACCTTTGGCAAGGGATCCGTGCGTGAGGCATGTGGCGCGACAAGCGGTGCATTCCATGTGTCATTTGCAATGCTATGGATTAGCTCCAAATAAACGGTGCAGCTTAGTGTGGGCTCGTCTGCCGGGCTGAAAGGCGTACGTGACGGAGAGTTCGCGGCAAAAGCCACTGAGGTTTGTCGGCAGCATAGTCCGAAATGGCGCTAGCCCCGCTCGAGCCCAGGCCTAGGCGTGGTACTGCGTAAGATTTGAGGATGCCCTGGATACGGTCAGAGATCAGAGGCCGGGTTGGATGCGTGGTCGGAGCGCGTCGAGACGGGGCGAGGCAGGGAGAGCAGAGGATGCAACATGTGTGTGAGGTTTGGAGGGTTGTTGGATTGGAGGAGGGGGCGAGGGGAAGGGGAGGTCGCGGTGGCTGTGGGCAGGATCGACGAGTGAGGCTAAGGAGGGCAGGAGCGAGCATCACAAGGCAGGATCGACCACAGGCGAGCGCACCCCTGCCCCTAGGCGGGAACTTGCAGCGTGGCAGAGATGAGAGGTGGGCAGATCGAGGCCGAGATAGCCCCTAAACCTTCACTCTCTACTCTCTCTCTTGCGCGCCCCCCTCACCCTCGCGACCATGTACGTACACTACGTACCCAGTGCGGCTGATGACACCCAGCGCGGGCTTACGGCGACTACGACGACGCGCGCTGCGGCCGGCAAGGTTCGATGTTTGTTTGATGATTTGGCAGCAGAGAGACGAGTATCCAGGAGCGCTTCAGCAACCGACGGTCCATGGCAGTGTGAAACAAGAGCGCGACAGGGCTCGGAACAGCGCTGTGGACGGTTAGTCGTGCTTTCTCAGGCTCGCAAATGCTCTGCGCCGCGTTTGTCACTGTCGAGGCCGCCAAGCCCAGGCTGGTGAAGGGACGAGTTCCTGGACCAGCAACCTGCGACATTTGGCCGCCGTGGGCCCGCGAGACGGCATCTGGGGGTCGAGCAGTGGTGCGTCGGTGAGCAGCGAGGCATAGAGTGTGGCGCAGAGCACCGCAGAGCACCGCAAACGATACATACGCAGATGCTCGCTGCTTGTTCGCGACCGGCTCGTGCAGCCAGCAAATGCAGTGGTGCACCGCGCAGCCAACACCCAACAAGGCGACAATGCCCTGCAGCATGGGCTGCACTGGCGCGTGCAGATCCACCATGGGCGATCCGTAACCACGGCCGACAGGGTATTTGTGTGCCCCACTCTGACGAGATCGGAAATCGGATGCTTCGCATGGTCGCTGACACTGAAGGGCTCCTAGACGTCTTCTACTCGTCAGCCCTCGCTCGCCCCGTCTGCAGCCACACCCACTGCTCAGGTACCCACCATTGTTTTCTCCTCTAGTTTCAACACCCCGGTCAAGGTATTTACAGCTCTTCGCCGGCGTGGCTTGCACACTACTTCCTTTTTGCTCCCTCCCGGGCCCCATGGGCTCCCAATGTGGTTATTTTGCATCATCCTTCTCCCCTCCACTGCTGCTGCTACTGCTGTGTGTGCTACAGGCAGGCTAAGCACTGCCCGCCAGCCCCCACCACTACCGCTACCACGACGCCTACGCATACGCCAGGTCCGCGTCCACTCGTCCATTTAGGGCTCCCGTGAAGCTGCTGTCGTGTGGTGACGCTCCAGGCTCGCACGGGCGCCGCCAGTGATCCTCTCGACGCTGCTAATAAAGCCTCTCCTCTCCGTTCGCTGCCCGTGACCCTCTCTCCACGAGTCCTTTTGGCTGCAAACTGACCGTCTGTCGCACTTTCAGTCTGGCCTCGGACCGAAGGATTCCTTTCGTCGCTGCATGTACTCTCTCTCGCTCAGTGCGCCCCAGCCTCCTCTAACCCCTTCGACAACAAAAGACACTATTTCAGTGCCAAACAACGTCAGTGTGCGTTTAGGCCGTTAAGCTACCGCACCGCACGACGTTAAGTTGTTTGAGACAATCTCCTAGACCCGGCCTCTGCTCAGTCCGACTCGTTGGAACACTGATCACTTAGCAAGGACTACCCTTCAAACTTCTCACGCATAAGCGTCGCCTCACCACCAGCCCAGGCCAGGCAGGGTCCCTCCACGCTCGTCTCCACCGGACAATTTCGCTCTCGGGCACTGGCTACGTGTTTAGTCGGTCCACACGACGCACATATTTTCTCCAGCATTTCCACTTCGGGACCAATAATCCCGGTCCCTGGAGCATTGCATTGCCCGAAATCCTCGTGCTCACAAAAGCGAGGATATCCCAGCAAACGCCGAGGCTCTTGCGCGAGCTTCCTCAGCTGCATCATTGGGCTCCATTGGCCCAGTAGTCGACGTGTCGAGGCCGTGTTTATATCCAAACCATCTGGTCCTGGAGCCATCTGCCCTGCCAATTTTGGACGTCATACATCAACCAACCACTGGCCCATCTTCCCGCCCTCTCTCCTTCTGGTCCCTCTGCACGCGCACACCTCCCCGATTCTATACGCTTCTTCCATCCCGTCGGCGCCCCATCTCTCCATCCCTCTGTCTTGCTCGCGCCATTCCCAGTAGCATTTCCATTGCCAGAGTCATCATCGCCGCCTGCACCTGCGCCTCCCCGCCTCTTCACCCCACCACCACCACAACCACCATCATTATCGCCGCCTCTTGCGCCCACCGTCTACCACCTATCTTGCTCAAGCCTGCAAGCTGGCCAATTACGCGACACCGCCAGTCTCGCCCTCGGCGTACCGGGCCCTCGACTCGCCCTTCAGTCTGCAGTTGAAAGGCGGCCTGGTTGGGATGGACAATGACCGCCGGCCACGGCATACTCCCTCAGGTTACGCGAGCCAGCAAGGCACGCTCCTTCCACCACAAGCCTCCTACCCAGTGGTAAGCGCATCCGACCGCTTCAGGCAGCCGGCCTTGACAGCACCTGCCCCACCTGCCTCCCTCCCCTCATCCGCAAGTCGCGCCAGTCCTCAGGGTTACGGTTACGCTTACGGTGAAGGCGCACAGTTTGGCTCATCTATTCAGTCCTCGAACGTCTCGTATGGAACCCAAGACTATGGCGCAGACCAACAGCAGCCACAGCAACAGTCCCAACAGCAACAGACGCAACGCTCTTCGCAGCAGTACACGCCCTACGGCCAGAACATCATGTACAGCGTGCCCGGCGCGCAGGGCTCCGCAACAGGGTCGTCGCAGTACGAGCCTGTGGAACAGTACCAGCAAAACAGAGACTCGGCTATACAGGTCCTTAGCACCGGCTTTGGCGTTGCACAACCCCAGTATTATGAAGGCGGGCCCACGAGCGCACCTACTTCTGCCATTGCCTCCCAAACCGTTCCCTCCCAGTACCCATCTCTGGCATATTCAGCCCCCCAAACTCAGGTCGGACGAGACGCCCTTGCTCCTGCCTACAGTGCTGCCGGCATGACGGACCCCAGTCAGGCCTCATCCCAACCGGGTTATGCGCAGGCCAACTACAGCGAGTCGCAAGCTGCCAGCGGTCACGATTACGATGATTTTTACAGGACGTACCAAAGCGAACTCAAAAAGACATTTGAGCACGTGCGTGACAGCCGGCTTAGCGAAGCCGGCACGATGCTGTTCAGAATGTCCGATTGGCTTTTGCAGTTTGCAGAGACCTTGGGTGAGTTTTCCTTGTCTACCTGTGCCAAATTTAGAGCGAACAGCTGAATTGACTGTAGCAGGCCTAGTTCGCGACGACGAAACCTACTACCAACAGCGGTTACAGCTATGGGAAGAATTCAACACCTGCTGGCTCTCCACCCTCCAGAAGCAAAAGGCTTTGACGCAGGAAATGATCAGCACTGGCCAGCGCCCACAGGCTCCAAAGTCGCTTATTGATTACGACTTTTTGGAGAAGATGGGCACCCAGCTTGTAAAGAACTGCGATAGCATGGAAAAGCATGGCCTAGTCGACTACCAGATGGGTGTATGGGAAGAAGAGATCATCGCCAGTGAGTATAGCGCGTAGCTTTGTGGTTCCATGGTGTGCTTGTTGCTGACCTTTGCGTAGTGTTGACATCTTGCATGGACCTCCTTGAGGAAGTTGGCGCGGGCTCCTCAGCACAACGACCCACATCTACAGCACGCCGGCGATGATCGCGGTAAGCTCGGGGCAATGGCGATCCCGCCCGTGGTTTGCCAACTGCGTAGCATCTGAAGGTCGTTCACCCAGTGCGTTCACGCAAATGCCTTGCACGGTATTACCCGCACTGAGCGCACACTTTCTTCCCAATTCGCAAACGACATGGACTGCTTTTTCCTCCCTGTACATATACCGGTCATGGCGCAGTCTATCATGCTCTTTTCTTTTTCCTTAACCTCCTCAAGCCTATCAGAGGCAATGGGCATGGGATGCTCATGGCAGAAGGCGATCTACACCCCCCATTTTTCCCCTTTGCTTAAAATGCACACTGCTGTTCGCGGCGTCTTTTCTTTTCTAGCGTTTTTCTCTTCGACTTCGAGTCACACATCACCTTGTTTCTTTTGTCGCCAGCTTTTTTGGCTTTCTCCATCTCCTTCCGGCGCGCATTTAGGGAAAAGCGGGGGAGCCCCAGGGTACGAACGCAATTGTAACGCACGGTTCATGTTGACGACATATCTTGGATGCGCAGATATTTTGGAACATGGTTGCTTTTGGGCACGCGTCTTAATGCTGGTACGGATAGTCCGGCGCAGGCGCTGGAAAGTTTTGATGGGTGTAATACGACGACACACGGACTGATGAGGTGGACGAAGTGAAGCGCCGAGTGACGGACGGGTGCATGTGGATCCCCCAAAGACCACGCTTGCTGGAAAGCAACATGTGGCGACAAGACGGGCCAAGAATTTCAGTAGAGTCAATCAAGGTCACAAAAAAAACTTTTGTACTGGTCATTGGGCGGCAATAGGTTTTTTGCCTTGACTGAGCCCTGAGATGCTAGCGCAGCGAACGACAGCTGTCACCAACGGCCAGGAGCGGATCCGCTGCAACGACGTGGTTGGGCAGCAACTGTATCATAGAACTATTTTCGGACTAGAACAATATAGCTTCACTGCATACTTCCTTGTTTTGAGTGTACGCACTTGAACAGTATGAGGCTACACCTTCGGACCAAGCAGCCAGCTACAGACGATCCAAGTTACAGTGCCATGTCTTGTCGGCCCATTTTGCCACTCCCGTCTTACAAGGCCGCGCTTGTTGTGCGCCTCAGGATACCAAGGCTAACCCCTCGATACGAACCCATGACAGCCTCACATATTGACAGGTGCCGTTCAGCTCCTCAACAGGATCACGCACCCATGCCCTGGACCGAGACAGGATTGTTTCCAGTCTGTGCTGCCATTTGGCGCCACATCAAGGGCGTGACCCGCGTGTGGAGTTGGATTTAGCAGTCAGCCACATAAACAAAAGCCCGGATCGACAGGCGCCACAATCAAGTACTGAAAAAAACAAACTTGTGTCGTTCCTCACATGAGACGGCTGTGGTCCAGGCCCTTGCAGCACATCTCCATGGCCCCATGTTGGATATTATTGGACCTGGGCGGCGATCATACAGGATAGGATGAGAGGGGTGTAGCAACCCTCCCCCCAAAACCCAGATACAGGCACCGCTAGTCTTGCAACTCAATTGCCTCTCTCCCGTTTCACCACTAAAATCTCCAAAAAGAATAAAAAATAGAGAAAGAAGAATGCGGGACGGCTCGTATCAGCTTGAGTTGATTGTGAAGCGTGCTATGGGCTATCACTTTTACTTGTCGGCACCTTATGTGGTCATACTTGTGCGCTTTGCCCCACTTCCCTTCCAATATTCCAACCCTGGTAATAATCAATGCTCCCGGAGCGCAACTCTCTGCCCAATCTACCCTTTTAACAGGCGCGCCCGCCAGCCTCGTATTGTACGAGCTGAAGTCATGACTTGCTGTCTTTAGTTACCGACGAACCTTTTCTCCTCCCCATCATGCAGCAGCCCGCTCCTTCGGGCTACATCCCACCAATCAATCGCTGATCCTGTTGGCAGGAGACGATCGGCTCGTCTCCTGTGTCCTGGGAGTTTTCTACATACGTACCTAACCCCCAAAAGCTCAAATCACGCGCAATCAGCTCTGTCGGATAAATGCACTCCAAGTGGCCGCCCCCACCCCTCCCTCTTCCTTGCACAAGAGGGATGGCTGGCTGATATTGCTTTCACAAATTCCCATTCTTTTCTCTCGTCAAAAATAGATTACCCATCATCTGACTCGTACTCCCACCCCCTTTGCGCGACAGATCCCTACACACTATTCTGCCATTGGCTCGACAGCAACCCCCCCCTCTCTAGACCTGGACCTGGGACTGGAACTGCTGCTACCTTGCGAGGATACACACGCACATATACGTACACAAGCCCACCCATGGCTTTTGCAGAGAACTGTGGGTCCTTGCACACACATGTACATACTACGCACACACAACACCAGCTCAGAGCACGCGCGCCTGGACCTACGCAGCCTGTCACGACAATAAAAAAAAGTACCGAGTCACACATACTACGTCGCACCAGACCGGTGCATTGGTAGCCACCAAAGCCCACTGCATTGCACGATGACTGGCTAGATCATGATGTTAGAATGTGCGCTGTTGCCTTGTGTAGATGGGTGATGTAGGGCTTGATGTCGTCAAGGTGCGTGTGGCGTTTGTCGGTACTACACTTGAATGTGTTGGATACAATAAACGGACTAGACCACCGATATGTGAATAAGTATCATGAGACTTTTACCTAGCGACTAGTATTGCACACACATGTGGCACTGGCTATACTCGACTGGATGTTCGACTTGTGGTATCAGGCACCAGACTAGACACAACGTAGGAGACTTGGTCTCGGTGCGTACATGAGCGTGGGAAGCGATCAGGTGGCAAGAATAACCTGACATCCGTGCAAGGTGACGTGAGAGAAAGGTGTGTATGTGATACAAGCACTTTCTGCGTATATACCAGTCTTATCACGAACTATGATATCCAATCCTTCCTCGTATTCCCCAGGTACTTCACCAACTCCACTTGTTTGCTTGGACTTTTATATCGTACTGCACAAACACGTCACACACACACACATACACAATTCATACCCAAAGACTCCAACCCTCCCTTGCCTAAGCTGGTGAACATGCAAGATATCAAGCATTATCTCATCACTGCTTCAGAAACAGCAGCTTGCCAACCCTTCTTCCTCATACAAAAACACTTCTCATACTCGCATCATCCATCAACAAATCCACCTTCCTTACACAAAGACGCTCTGATGTCTCACCGCAGAATCCGAGTCTGGCCCTTATTACTGTGCTCTATATACCTTCTTTCCTTCCTTTTCTCTTCTCCTCCAGCCTTTTTTTCCACAGGCCCTTATGGCGAAGCCAACGCTTGACCTGTTTTCTATGTGTAGTGCCAAAGTACACTAGTCAAGGTAGACGCCTGAGATAGCGTGTCTTCAACGATGGCTGGAGTTATGGCGTGATATGATACTGGGGAAACTTTAGAAAGGGGGTTGAGATTGGTGATCATCCTGTGTGGTAGAAGATCACGATTAGTGCTAAAGGGGGGGGGGGGGTTGGGAGGGTTCAAAATCCCATTGCCAACTAATTCGAAATTTCTCGTGTTCAGAAACAACCATTGAGAAGAGGTACAAAGTTGGAGTCTCAAGATAACGAATATTTCCTGCTTGTTTTGCTATTCATCAGTACACATGAGTACAAATATCTCAACCACTTACGCAGGTGTAAAAAAAAGAACGTTTGCACCAAGTACTAGCGACAGGACGAACCACATTGAAGCAAGCTGATCAAAGCCACAAGCCATGAGAATTACAAACTGTATTTTATCTTCACACCGCTACTAACCTGACAACGCACTTGGTCGTATGTCCCCTTGCTCACCGTACCTTGCCGCCAAAATCATCCGGATTTTCATGCACCTTCCCGTCAACTAACAGGATTGATACAGATCCCTACGCTAGCAGCACCCCTTTTTCTAGCAAGTCTCTACAAAATGAGTGTAGGTTGGAAAAAAAAGGCTACTGATTGCCCTGCATTGCAGCCCCTCCGGAAAACTTCTTTAGGCGTGATGCTAAAACCGATACAGGCATGGCCAGTAGAGGGCGTCTGAATGCACTTTGCCGAGACGCCCGCCGATGCATTCGTACACATGTGCGTCAGACGGCGCTTTCACACCCAAAATCTGGGACCGTATTCGACGGTCCCTCGTCGGTGGTCATGTGTTGGTCTGCGTTGCGTTGTATATTACCCGTCCTGTCTGGCCCTTGTATACGCGTACAGTATGCGTCGTGTATGCCTTGAGATGACGTCGTGCATGATGATGTTGGAAAAAAAGTGTTCCACAGTCCTTCATTTACCAATGTCATCGACACGGAAACCCTTGACGAACCAAGAATGCCGTCCACTTCCTACCAATCTCCCCGAAACCCGCGGCGAGTTGTTTTCTCCAACGCTTCTCTCCTGCTCAACTAGCTTGTCCGTCCATTCCAGCCAGGCCTTGTCTTTCAGACATGCGCCCCACGCCAAGCTCTTACTCGTAAAGAGCCCAATGCAAAATCCGCTCTGTGGGCTTTCGTGAAGCGCCAAGTAAATAGTGTTTTCCCCCCTTCTTGGCCCACTCAGATCCTGATGGCTATCAAATCGCGATGCTTCCTGGGTGAGCGGATGCGGTATGTCGAGACGCATAGGCTCTCCTTCTTTCTTTGGTGTTTCTCCAGGCACTGCAGCAGCTACCCCTGTGGACTGTAGCGGAAGCGAGACAATCTTGATCCGACCTGTTGGACTGAGGTATTCCAACCCATCCAGCAACCCCTCCTTGGAAAATGAATACGCACCGTGGTGAATAGCAGCCGCTGTGACTGTGTTGAGGCTCGAAAACACTCCTAGAAATTGGCATGGCTGCGTGTTGTACGGATAAGGCTCGTATTCCAGGACAAAAAGATGGGGCGTAGGCTGCACTAAGCTCAACATCGATTGCGGCCTGCTCTTCTGAAGTCTGTTGCGCGGTCGTTCCTGTCGTTCATGTAGTGACTGTACGGTGGGTGGCTTGTGCAATTTGCCATACTTTTGCTTGCGTTCCAATGGTATTATGGCAGAGTCACTTGCTGATCTCCTACGCTTCCCCTTTGTCTCGACTCTTTCCTCATACTTGGTCCGCACAAAATTGCAAATTGCGCCTAACTCTCCGAATTCAAATCGACGACCCATTGTTCAGGCGGCAATGTAAGTGAGGGCTGGGTGTGCCGGTTTTCGGCAAGCGAGTGTGTGGTTTGATAACGAGTGCTGATAACGCAAAGGAACAGAACGACAGGAACGAGAGCGACGGATGCGGAGTTGCAGAGCGAGCGACTTCGGTAGATGTATCCATTGACAAGCAGATTAGGAGACCGCACGTTTCACTATGCGACAGCTGTCGCAGGCATGCAGCTGAATTGCGTTGGCAGTCATCGTTATGGCCATTGTACGTCATTAGGGGCCGACTCAGCCACCCCGCTAGCCACTTCAAGACGTTTTAACTGAACGCCTTGCTCCGGTCCCAAAATCCATTTCTTGGAGGAATCCTTCGGACTCCATTCTGGCTTTCCGAGGGGTTAAGAGGGCGATTGACACTAACTAGTTGCAACGTCCGGTAAACCTAGGCAAGTACCCGTAGTATGTGCATTCACATCCACTTCTGAAGTGGCAGCGTGGGCTGTACACCATGCCTGATACAAGTAATGCACACCAGTGCTTTTTTTCCTCGACGTCTCAACTGCCACAAGAGAAATTGTTTTTATTGTTGAACGCACGTTCTACGAACAGGCCCTCCGAGTTACAGATTGTTTCTCAACTAATTTTACCACATATAGATAGCAACACCGCTTTTTACTTCCATGCAATCTTGACCCACTCTTCTACATCTGTCCATAGCGCTTCTGGTCTCTCTAATGCCGCAAAATGACCACCCACCTCGTGTGCTCGGAAAAAAGCTATCTTTGCTGTTTTCCCCGCCCAGGCCTTTGGAACCGGTGAAAGCTCATACGGAAACCAACTGTAACCCGTGGGCTTATCAACGTATAGCGTATCCCTGACCTCCCTGTACGTGTAGATTGACGTCGGATAACACCCTGTCAACCAGTACAATGTAATATCCGCTAGTATGGTGTTGAGAGGAGGTGTAGTCGAAGGATCCGACCACGCGAGAAACTTCTCCCCAATCCAACCCAGTTGGGCAATAGGCGAACTGGCTAGCACGAGTCCGATGGTAGAGGGTTTTGTCCCGTGCTCTATGGCGTACGCGCGTCCTACAGTCATGAATTCGTCCATCCTCTCAATGCCCTTCTTCTCCGCATCACTGAGCTCATCTTCGGGCGAAGAATAAGACTTGATGTCCCTAGCATGCATAAAGTTGAGATGCATGCCTTTGCACTCAGTGTATGTCGCAGCAATATGCCGCGAGATTAGGCTGCCAATATCGCCACCCTGGACAAGATAACCTGGCACACCGAATCCCAGTGAGAGCATGAGCTTGTGCATGATACGAGAAGTATCAGCGACTTTCCAATCCTTACCTACTGGCGGATCAGACGAGAGAGCAAACCCAGGAAGTGACGGCACAATAATGTGATATGGCAAAGAATCCGACGTATACTTCTTGCGCAGCATATCCATCAAGGGCAGGAATTCGAGAAAAGAGCCAGGCCAACCATGGAAGAAGGCAATGGGGATAGCCTCAGGCTTGCTAGAGAACAAGGCGACAAAGTGGACGTCGTACTTGGTACCGTCATCATCACTGATTGTGCTCTTGAAGTTTGGGAATGAGTTGATAGAGTCCTCTTCTTTTCGCCTAAGCAATACTAGTCAGCCTGGCTGCATATGTATTTGATGAAACAGACGTACGTACCAATCAAATTTCTCGAGCCATTCCTTCTTTGCATCAACCATCCACTTCCGACTCACTCCAAACTTGCCATGTCCACCTTCGTTTTGCTTGTTCTCGTACGTCTCCTTGGCAATTGGACTCAGTTTGAGCAGCGTTTTGAATTCCTGCAACTTTTCATCTTCAACATGCAGCTCGAACGGCGTCGGTTGCTGTTGAGCATTTTTGGGTGCAATACCATACGGCTTAGCTGTCATTGTTGTCTTTAACTGGGTGTTATCACAAACGATTTGGATGTTTCTTGAGAGTTTAACCTATTCAATGAAGATTGAACAGTGCATTTATGTTGTTGAGATTGTGCAGTCAGTCAAGAAGGCTTACAAATGCTCATCGGCTGATGTCTTCGAGTGAAGCAACGTACGCATGCTACACGCGTGTAGATTCGAGCTAGGCCAACCTAGGCTAGTACGATTTAAGCTCTTTCAGTCCACGATCGTCGTTTTGATGTCATTTTGCTCACGATTCCAGGGTATGGCATGTAAGTAATTGGCCATAACCTGTTATTTATGTAGCACATGTAACATTAAGGAGATTCACATAAGACATGCTTAGAAATACTGAATGGAAAAGATGATGTTACTGACAGCACGTCCACGTCGTGAATATGCGACTAGACTGTCAAGTGGGTACTGGGCACGCTAGGGTAAGGTACGGGTTGTGTAGGCTCGGCTGAGTTTTGAGTGGGGGTAGGGTAAAGGTTAGAATGAGTAGAAAGAGGTAGAGACTAGGAGTTACGCATATAAGACCCCTACCTATTTGCTAGCACATATACAACCTTATGGACCATGCCGGTGCTAGTCAATTGGTAGCTGAATACTGCGAACTCACAGTGGGATACTAGTTAGGTTGCAGGATTAAGGGCGTCTACTCAGCAGAGGGCCCAGAGGGCCCAGAGGGCCCAGAGCTACTCAGAGCCTTGGTCACTAAGAGCTAAGTGGTGGTCTTAGTAAACAACAAAGGCAAAACCAGACGATAAACAGATATGATGGCTACGATAGATTTTCAATTCAATGAACTATCACTCAATATCCTCAGTCGACAGCTTGGTATATCCAGTTTCAGTTCCAGGCTTGCATGACGGGAATCTAAGATCTAGTCGATCTAGATGGAGCAGACGCAGCTCCCATCTACGAAACGCTACCAAAGATTCCTCAACGACAGATGACTGAGATTGTGAAATCAACGACTGAGTCCTCAGGGCTAAGTCACCGGGAGAGTCCTGGTCAATCTTGAGCAGAGTGAAATCCTGGGGCGCTTGAGAATACTGGCTCCAGAGCTGAATACTCTCAAGTAGGCCTTGGATGTACTAGTGCTTACAATTTGATATTCTACATGAATGTTTCAGGCTTCCGGAGCGGGTCTGTTCAAGAAAACATGTTGTGAAGGAAAGGATAACCTATCATCGGAAAAAACGGTAACATAGTAAACAATGCATTATGATCCTGTTCCTGAAGAGCTGCAGTTTGGATGGAGGACTTCAGAAGTTCAATAAGCAGAGCGTGACATAGACTTCAGTTGTGTATTAGTGTGTTCTTGATCGAGCCTCTCGGTGTACTGAATTAGTGCAATAAAAATCACACCCTATTACAACAGTACAGCCACCCACCAACTTCAACAAAACGCACCTTTCGGCTCTTAGAGACAAGATAAAAGTGTTACTGTAAGTATAGAACGATAAGAATGTATATTCATAATTTTTTTATGCTATTTAAATTGCCGTCAGACCGATTTTGACTGTAATTTAGGCTGTTTTGGCGGGGCTGTTCTTTTCGCACGAAGTAAGTACACCGAGAGCGAGCCCAACAGCGAAGGCCGGTGGATCCAGCGACTGAGTCATGTCAACAACGAGACTCCACTTTAGTAAGCTAAAAGAGGTAAGCGACCTTTAACCTATATCTCAGTGTAAGCAAATGACTCAGTTACAATCGCAGAAGCCTTAGTGCATAGGGAGAGTGAAGTGAATGGTGGGTGATACCTTGTGTAGTGACCGACACAAATAGGAATCCAAATTCTGATTCTTGATTTTGAGAATCTGGAGTACTTATGCAGAGAAAGTGGGTTGTGCAACAGGTAAAATGAGCCAAACAACGACTTTTAAGAAATACGAAGCGATGTATAGAGACCAACACTAACTAGATTAATAGCTGACATGTTATAAGCTGGCAGATTAATAGCGCCAAAATTTAGCTAGCAAAAAAGTACCTCGACCGCTACTTTGCCTTGTTCTACTACCTTCGACGTTAGTACTTGAATCTTCCATTAGTCTATATAAAGGCTCCTCTTCTACCCTCACCAACCATTCTTCATACATCTACTCAATCCCACATTGGAACATACTGAATTAGCGGGAACTCAACAAGATTGTAAGTAGAATCTATATACGTTACTACACAAACCACAGATCTAAATTGTGTTGCTATAGTAAGCAATATGTACCTTTTCGTATCTCTCGTGGCTATGTTCGCCTCCCAGCTGATGCTACAAACTGTCCTTGCCGAGACACCATTCAGTTACTGCCAATGCATCGATACCGGAAATAACAACGCAGTTGATGGTGCCGCAACACAAGCAGCATGTGATGATATAGATCATTCGGACTACTATTCTGGGGCACCAAAATGCCAGTCTACAGAAACCTACGGCATTCTGAACAGTTGCTTTGACTGCCTATGCCAGAAGCGAGGAAGACACGCTTGGTGCCACGACAAGGACACGAGTGCGTTTCACATTAGTTGCGGCGCTTGTTGATACCTCTATCTGTTTGAACCAACAGCGGGGAGGGTGTGTATGTTACGATCTCTCCAAAGGACGACTTAGCAAAGAAAGTGGGGATCAAGAAGAACAAATACACGTGTGTGGCTCGACCGATTGACACGTATAACTTAGACCATGTAATTTCTTACTAATGAGCCACTCATTCTGGCTAGCCATAATGCGATCAAAGATGCTTAACAACGTGCTCGCTTGCGAGTAATGTCACAGTATGATGAAACACCCTGTGGACCGAAAACGACTACCTAATGTAGTTTACAAGCACTCCACTAAATGTGTACACCTCTTGTTACTTAACGTACATATAGCTTCACATTGGATAATTACAGTCAAGTAAAGCAGATATATGTCTTCCTGTCTTATCTAACTATTGATTCTAGATAGATTTAAAACAACTGTTCTTTTACTATAGTCTATAGTAACTATAGCTAAAGCAACGCTCTGCCACTAACGCAGTATATACACTCAATGCGGGAAGCCGTGCGATTACCGGGTAATCATGGAAGTTAACCGTAAGAATTCTATAAAGAATAGCTAGTATCAATCTGTGTAAAAGATGAATTATTCTGGGTTGGACCACAACGAGTGCAATAATGAAATCCGTCCTATTATTATATCCATTGCCTTTGGTCCTGTCCTCTAGTCAAGGAGAGAATCCTTCCTGTCACTTGTAACACTCGGGTGCCCTATCGTAGACCCCTCAAGCCAGTAGCGCCCCAAGGCACGTATAGGATACATAGTTCTCATCTATACCCGTAAGAGCTCTCAGGACTGGTCTTAATAATATTGTGATATTCTTACTCCTATTTGCCAAATTTCTAACACGTCCCGACACACAGGGACAGGCTTTATTCGCTCATTATCATCCACCACGCTCCACCAAAAAGTAAAGAAACGACTATTATAGTGAGAATCGCTGCACCAGCCCTATCTCCTGTTGTAATCGCATTGTGCTTGACCTCGAAGCCTCCTGAATCGCTTCCAGCAGAGGGATCGTTTTTACTGATACCTCCTGTCTCCAATCCGACTGGTCCAGCAACTTGATCGATGAGCAGATTTTGCATTACCTCCAATGCAGACATTTGTTCTCCGACGCCGACTTCTCCGTCATTTACGCCGTTCCTCCACCAACGAAGTCCACATCCGCCTTTGCCTGGTCCACACTGCTTGGCTGCTGCCACGGCAGAAGTCCTCAGCTTTGGCATAATCTTTTCTCGGGTCCAAGGCGCGGTCAACATAGTGTAACCCATCCATCGGCTGAGGTAGGCTTTGAAGGAGCGTTGATCGTGATCGCATAGTCCGTTGCGCTCGCATGCTACTTCGAACATAACGTCTGGGTGACCATCTGGGTTGAAGAAAACACCGATACCATCAATAATTCCTTCGACACGTTCTCGCCAGTATGCAGCTTGCGTCTAAGAGGTGTTAGGGGGAAGAAACAGGAAATGAAGAATACAAGTCGGGAAGGGATCTTACAGCGTTACCACGAGTCTCTGACATGTTCCATAGTGCTGCAGCGCCCGACATGTGGATACCAGCGTTATACGTCCATTGGATGTGGTTCAGTTCTGTGCAATTTTGTCGCTCGCTAGTTCCGTCGTAGAAGTGGTAGTCTTTGCTCATCAGACCGACATCGAGTTCCCACTTCCATGCTTTCATGGCCCACTCGGTATATGTATCGTTGTTGGTATATTTAGCAAGTCTTGCAGCAATATTGAAAAAGCATCCGTTCGAGATTGTGTTCTTGTAGTCAAATCCGTTGTTGAACGAGAAGATCTGCCAGTTGAGTCCACCACCACAGGTCCTGGTGTTCCAACGCGGCACCTGTGTGTTAAAAACTGCAATGGCAAGCGACAACCAGGACATCTGTCCTTCGGCATCTGGGAGTTTGTTTTCGGCCGCTGACATGGCCGTCAATGCCCAAAAGGCTTGGTCATCGTTTCCCAATGTACTTGTCTGATTCGGAGGCATAAACGCCTGTGGTTGACCTATTTGGTGCACCATGGCTTGTGTTGTGATGTTATTGTATGTATCGTCGCCAGTGTAGTACCAATAGTCGACAAAGGAACCAAACATGGCACCGCATAGCCACCAGTAGTAGGGGTCTGGTAAGTTTCCAGGGACGTCTCCAGGCCGGTCACCGGTGTACCATTCTCGCAGGCCTGCAGCGACGACTTTGGTGGCCTGTTTGATAGATTCTGGTCATGTTGTGTTAACGGAGTCTAGGAACACGTGCAGGGAAGCGCACCTGGATCGTCAACATTCAGCTCAAGAGCGAAAGTGGAAATCGGCGACAGTATTCCAACTGCGCCGAAAAACAGGTTTGAGGGTTTCATGGCGGATCTCCGGGATACTAGAAACACAGGACAAATACGCAGAGACGGGACATGTGCAAGGAAAAACGAATGTGGCTCGGAAAGGGATTAGGAGTGGAAGAGCGAGTGTAGCGGAGCCGGAGTATGTCGAAGGGAAGATGAGGAGCCTCGGATTCAGCCTGTACAGGCTGCGAGGCATGGTGAGGTTATGAAACCCCTTGAAGTAAGGCCAAGTCATGGCGCGGTGCCGCAGCAGGTGCTGGGCAACAGTGCGACGCTTGGAAGTCAATCTCTCCGCGTGGTTCAGGCCCAGGGTTGGATGCTGTGACTTGGCAGCCGCCTTGGCAGCCGAGTCTGAGACGCTTAAAAAGTGTCTCATATCACAAGTACGGCCGGCGTGCGCTTCCCCTGCGCACAAAACTGGTATGCGTAATGTCAGCCGCCAAGTCACCAGCTGGTGTTGGCGGCTCTTGGGGCATCTTTGGCGCCAAGCGCGTATGCCACTGGGTCCATGATTGCCCTGGTATACGATATCCGCTGTGTCCGGGCATCAAGACTCCACGATTGGATCGAGAATATCGCCCCTGTTCCACTTTTGGTCGACGGGCCAGGGAAGATCGCATGCGCCACACTTACAGATTCACCGTCGGTGCGCTGGTTTGGACAAAAAGTATCTGATCTGCGTCAGCTACACAGCTTTTGACTGGCCTCACTTCGGTTGAATCCAAATCGCTGTATTCTGACAAACGGCCAAGCTGTCATTGGCAATCAAGGCACCTTACAGTACTGCCAAAACGCTGCTGCTTACCAAATGGTGAATGCTTTCGTCGAAACCAGTACGTATACCCTGCGCGGAGCGAACGCCATGCATGATACCGCCGTCATCTGTACAACAACGATGTAGCCCTAGTCATTCTGTGGACAAGCTTCAATGACACTAGCAGCGTCAAACAAGGTCATGGCCTTTTGCTTCTCCAGATTCGGCAGCTCCTCAGGTCACCTCCCTACAGCCGTTACCAGGTAAACCTTGGCGAGTCATGTCTACGTCACCGTAGTCGCGGTAGCCTCCTTTTAGAAACAATGGCAGGGAAGTTTATTACAGCGAAACAGTTGGGCAAGTCCATGCTATTAGCCTTAGGATAATTTGTGAATGATGAGAACCACTCAAATCGGCCCAGACTCATTCAGTAGCAATTTGCATTGATGTTTGTGAGATTATCCAACTTCTGAAGGCCCTGGCTTTGTTTTCTACGTCCAGGTCCCTTTTTACATGCAGATGGCTTGCAGCAGAGAAGGCGTCAAGGACCTTGGTCGCCGCTACCATGTTGTTTTGATCGAACGGTATCATGTTCAAAAACTGCCGTAGTGTAATCGTGCCTAGTCTAACCTGCGACTGCACCACATAGTCGGTAGCCACATCCTTGCAACCCACCGTCGTTCGTGCTACCAGTCCCCACCCGTCTGGTTTCGTGGAGTATTGTCGAGCATACAGCTGTTCTGTTGATGCCAGTTGTATGAAGGCTCTTGCTACTGCACTCTGGGTAACACAATGTGAGGATGAAATCTCTAGGATCTCAAGGAACTCATCGAGCGAGGCAGTCCCGATGAAGGTGTGGCGATGTTTATACTCCATTTCTCGTTCTTCGGCAGTCAATGTATCCATCATGGCATCCCCTCGATTACCGCTCAGCTGGTCATGTGGGATGGGGGCATCGAATACTGAGCCTGAGGATGAATGACGTGAGTGCTGTATACCTTTCCTCTCAACGGGGGTCCTGATGTGCTTATAACACTTTTGGTAAGTCTTACGAAAGCCTTGGTTTGCCAACACATCGATCTCCGCTGTGCGACGCTGCATGAATTCGGCGCCTGTTGGATGACTGGTGGGCCACACGTCCAAATCGTCGTCGAACAATGTCGTATCAGAAATTGGTGATGTGTGCTCGCTCGAATTGTCCATATCGGAGTCCAGATCAAATATATGGAAAGCATTTCGATTGTGCAATGGAGGACATTGGAATGCAAGTGTGTCTTGTTCGTAATGGTTCTCAGCTCGGAACTCAGGTTCAGCGATAACCAACTGTGCTTGTGCAGCATCCAGCTCCGTTGCCCAGTCAATTTTAGTTGAAGGAGTAGTTTTTGCAGCCTTCAAGCTGCTCCTTTCAGCATTTATTTGCAGAGCCACCAAGACCGCGCTGTTTGTGCAATCACGGTCTAACGTCGGTCTCCACACACTGGATCTTCGTCGGTGCACTATTGGAATGGACATGTCAATTTGACTTTCCATCACATCTCCAATGCTGCATACAGGCTTCGACTTACTTCCAGTTTAGTTGTATTTCTTTTTGACTTGCCAGTATGACTAATAGTTGGTTCTAAGTTGCGACCCTTTCCGACTGGGATGAGAGAAACAAGGTGCAAGTGTAGGATTGTGTTACAGACAGTCTGTTTTTCTATGGTAGAAAAATTGGTTCGAAGTCGCACATAGAGCCAAATTTGCTGAAATCATAGTGAGTATAAATGCCGAAGGCGTTCGGATACATGTGGGTATAGTGTGCCTGTAGTCATGATTTGAATGTGGCGATGAGGTGAGGATCACGCGTAACTTGACCACACGACAGCAAGCGATTGTAAGCTCCACTTTCGCTAGCGTATCCTATTGCACAAGACAAGCGCAATGAAAGAAAGCAGAATGAAGCGATGGATCTGTTGCAAGCAAGAAACATAGCATATTGCCAATACAGTAACGTGACCAAGGGGGTGAATGTCACGAGCGTGGATACTCTTGCCTGTCGTCACGGAGTTTTTGTAGATTGTTACATCGCATATGCAACTGACTGCAGCAATCAGCATATGATATAATAGTGCCCAGTTGCAACTTTCTTTATTCAACTGAAGCATGGGGAAAGACTTGAACGGTTTTATTGCCTCCAAGTTCAGGCGATATGTGCAAGCATGGTACATGGCAATTATGACACAGAAGAAATTTACAAAAGGTATAGCAAATTATACTAGTAAATTTCCCTCATGAGCACGATGGAGATACTCCGGGACTGCTTTTCTATTTTGTGCTTCCGAGAGTCACTAGACCACTTGCCCTTTTCCTCTACCCCGCGCCATGCGTACGCTGTGAGGGATGAACTTGAGGGCAGACATTCTAGACGTCAAACTATCCATAGGGTCTACGGGGTCTGCCGCTGAGATGGTGTTGGGGGAAGCTGTTGCATGTAGATCTCCGCGCCCAACTGCACGACCAGCCCTTTGACCTTGACCAAATCCTCCACGTCCGTGAAGCTTGGTAGGGTAGCGCCGTGTCTCTCCCTCATCCTGTTCCTCTTTCGGATTATCCTTTTTTTGGTCGCGTACAACGTCCATACTCTCACCTGCTGCACTTGCGCTCGACTCACCTCTCCGTCTGCCAGTTGTTCCACTGGTCCCGCCTGTTGAGCTCATAGTAGAGCTTCTCCGACGGTGAGGGGGTATCAACATGCTGCTTCGCCTATCGATGCCATCCTTGATAACAATGAAGTCGTATTCGCGGGGAAACTGATGCTTATCTATGCAGTGCAAGCGACGCTTTTGCGGTGTGCTGCACAGCCGATCGCAGTCTGGTAGAAGACAGGCATACTGTGATGAATCAGTCGTAAGGTCCACGATACGGCGTTGGACGTACTTATCACCCGCCACACTTCGAGTTCCTATATAGATATCTATACAAGGGGCTTGTCGTCCTTGAACAAGAAAGATAACATGGAAAATAGAAGCGCACACCCAAGTACCTGAGCAAAGAAGCATGACCTACCGTTTTCTCTCCTTGATCCCGCTTAGCAGCATTGATAGGGTCATGGTATTCGGCAATATGCAGATGTAGGTAGTGCTGGTCTGGGAAGTTCTTTTGGCATTCGCTGCAACGGTTCATGTGAACCTGCTGGTAGTGCACATCGTGTTCCTCAATCGAAGCAAAAGTAAGCGGGTCGTGCGGGGGCAGTGAGCACTTCATGACGACGTGTTCGTCTGATAGAGCGGATTCGGCGTCTAGTTGAACTATTTTGCTATCGACCGACGTCTCACGCGGGTACGGAGTGCTGTATTCGCCTGAGGACGAGGAGTCGCGGTGTGAGCGCTTGACCCCCATGATGATTTTGTTTTTGCAGGGAGCTGACTAGAAGGAGGCGTAGTATGAAAATGGGCAGTACCTTTGACTGTTGAGTGTTGCTGCTCCTGTCTTGTCCTACGAGGCTGCTTCAGCGCTGTCGTCCGAGTGGTGTGAAGGCAAGGGTCTTGGTTTGGTGGGCGGCGGGAAGCAAGCCAAATCGATATCCGGCCGGGACGTGGTTGCTTTAGTTCCGACATTGACGACCGGCCACTAGTAGTTCGCGACTCACCCGGGCCTGACTTTCTCACACCTCTCCACCACCGGCTATCGCCCCCCAGTCTGACGCCATACATCTCCGCGTCTTGGGTGCTGTTCGCTTCCGAGACCCTCCCCAGCGCTGATTGTCCTTGACGCAGGGCACACAACTTCACCATAAATGGAGCACGCCAGCCACAACGTCCGCCGCCTGCTCCGTGCCTTGGTCTGACCTGCCCGCCGACCGTGGGGTCACATATGAACGCCGCCGGCTCCTGCATACAAAAGGCATGGCCGCGAATACCGAACAACTTGACAGGTGGGCTCTCCAGGCGCCGGCGCCGACGCCGTCGCCGCACAAGATGCTGACTAACGACAGGCGGGCGAAGGCGATAGAGAAGGAGCTCTACAAACGCGTCGATGGCGGCTCCGGGTGTGCCGAGTTGGCGGCTGTACTACAAGAGTAGGCAATCGTGCCATATAATGCTGGCGACTGCTAATCCCGTACAGGTACCGCGCCGCCTGTGAGGCCATCATCTCCACCAACTTCGAATACGCCTTAGCCCACGAACTCCAGACGGCGCTATGGAACGCTCATCTGAAGGTCAACGCTACATTTAGACAGGAACACAAGCTCGTATGGACAATCAACGACTATGCGTGATTGGGAAGGCAACTAACAGATGGACAGCTTAAGCGCTCCAAGGACCATGTCGTTGAGATTAGAAAGTTTCAAAAGACATATCTTCAGTTCATCAAGGCCAGCCAGCGCTTCTACCGTCAGTACATACTGAACCTGGATGCCCAATTCGACGGCATTCCTGAACTGCGTAAGATTGCCCAGAAATGGAAAGACGACAGTAGGGTCCCTCACCCCACCAGCCACGCCAAGCTTACCAGTCGAGCAGCCTCCAAATCGTCTCCACGCCGCCCCATTCCCGCAAACTTGAGGTCGCAGGTTCTCTTCTCATGCCACCAAACCCTCATTCAACTCGGCGATCTCTCCCGTTACCGCGAGACCGAACTTGTTGAGAAGAATAAGGAGCGCAATTGGGGCCCCGCCAAAGGATATTATGACCTGGCTGCCGAGATTTACCCAGACTCTGGACATGCACCAAACCAGCTCGCCGTAATTGCGCGTGAGGATGGCGACCATTTCCGTTGCGTATACCATTTGTATCGCTCACTCGCAAGCAAAGAGCCATATCCCCAAGCCAAGGCCAATTTGGCCACCGAGTTCAAGCGCGTCATTACTGCATGGGATAATGGGCAACTCATCAACAACCACAAAACAGCAGATGGAACTGCCGGCCGTGCTCTGATTGCATGGTTCATTCGATTGCACAGCAAGCTCTACAAGGGCGAGGAGTTTGCGGCACACGACGAGTTGGAGGGTGAAGTGCTTAGCCATCTAGCCATTGAGCTCAAGGAACGCCCTCTTGACTCTGTTTTGACCAAAATCATCCTCATCAACATGTCTGCCGAATATTTTGCAACCGTTCAGCTGCAAAGTATGTCAGGATCTCTCGGTGATTGACTTTGCTGACTCAACCAGGCGAAAAACCCCCTCCGAACATTATGCGCACATATTTCTACTACCTCCGGCTGAATGTCAAGACGTTCTTTATTCTCCTCCAGGTCTTGCAGCCGGAGCTAGATCGTCTCTCTGAAGGTAACGATGTGAAGCACCAAAACAACGAACGCGCAACGCAACTTTCCGACAAAATTACCGCCGTAGCTCGTCGTATCCTGCCCGGACTTCGTCTGTATAGCACATGGTTTACGCGCTACTGGAAGGTACTTAATGCCAACATTGCTGATACTATCAACACTGTGGATGTACAAGAGTTGTGGAAAGCTTATGCTGCGACCCTCTCTCTCCTGGCTTCTAGTTTTCCAGTCGACCAACTGCCAAAGGAAGTTTACATGCTCGAAGAGGACACCGACACAATTGGATTTGAGCCGCTCATTCATCCTGACACTATGAAGGTATGGTATAATGGAGACAAGATGAAACCGAAGTGGACTGAGCTGGGACGTAATCATCCAAACGTCGAGATGCTTATGCGAGTCAAAGACCTCCTGATTGACGGTCTGTTGCTTGTGCAGAACCCAGACGCTCCTCTGGACTTGGCAGGCCCGCGTTTCATCTATCTGGAAGAGGGTGTGCCGTCTGAACTGTTGGCAAGCCCCACTAACCAGCCTGATGGGTCTCCCGTTTTGTCAGTTCAGGCAGCCGACATGCCCCTATTTCAACATACAGAGGCAACAATTCCAGATGACCAAAAGTCGTACAGTGTTGCTGCGGCCTCAGAATCCGCATCCATCACGCTTGCTAAGGACAATGCGATGCGCAATATGGTAGACGACTTAGTAGGAGAGGAAGCTGGGCTAGACCCGCTGGTTGAAGAAGATGAAAATATTCCGCCCACCCCACCGGAACAAACCTTTGATGACACCACGGTCGTCAATGATACCACATTCGCCCCTGCAACATACTCAATCAACGAGGTTGTCAACACCGTCAAGAACTACACATCTCTATCCCCCGTCCCAGGGTCTACGTTGCTTTCTGCGCCCATGGGCAGGACCGGATCGACATCTTCCATCCGGCAGCCACCGAATTTGCCCTCGGTGCCAGACGGTCAGTGGAATTCAAACTCCATCTGGAACCGTACGCCGGGCCCAGCATCGCCACCTCTGATGCATTCAAACGGGTTCGGAAATGATGTCCGCAGGTCTCCGTTGAACAATACCAAGGCTGGCATGTCCGGCCATGTACGAGGAGACTCGGCAAACTCGCTTTTGAGCCCTGAAGCCAACAGTGCTAGTTCTGCCCCGACCCTGCGGCCCCTCAGCGGCAGCTTTAGTGGTGGTCTTGGCAGTGGAGCTGCCTGGGGTAATCAAGGAGGCAGTCTCTCGCAGTGGGGATCATCTCCGTATACCAGCAGTTTCAACAACGCCAACAACCACCGTCAGTACGGATATGCCCCGAATGCCAGCATGGCCAGTCCGGTGCTGTTCAGCTCGTATGGAGAGGGTGCTCACAGTTCATGGGGACGTACTCCGCCCAACGGCCAAGGCGGTTGATTGACGGTAGTGCAGCTGTAGTAAGCTGCTCATTGCTGTCTTCTCATCAATCGTTGTGGAGGTCGAGATCCTTCCGCCACCCTTGCCTGTCGCGGTGTAACGCCAAAGAGTCGTCTCGCATGAAGCGCAAAGAAGTTAAATTGTTTCCACCCAGTACCTTTGCGGCAGCCGAAATCTTTATCGAATGCTTCTCGGAACAGACGGTCTTTGGGAATCTGTTCTACTCCTTGAAGACTCACTTACGCTTTCGCCATGTCTCAATGACGTTCTGTAGTGAAAGGAGGAACCGAGGAAGAGAAGAACAAGATGATGATCACGATATGCTTCACATTGAGGATTACTGTGGTATTTTGTTGGGGCCTGATCTGGACTATGTGTATTGAGAACACGGCAGACCTGAGCTGCGAGTCGGTGACTTCCGTAAGTCACACGGCGCTGCACTGTTCTCTGTGCGTGCACCGGTCTCTAGCTCTTGTGGCAGTGGCTCTGGCTCAGACCTGACAATGTTTTCTGCTTTAGGATGTTATCATGGAGTTATGCGTATATTTGATGCTTTTGATGAGGCGCCGTGATGCTCTCGTGTGAAACCAGACAATTGTGCCAGCGTGATGTCAAGTAGCTGTCGGCTGGCTGCAGACGGCAACTAGAGATGCAGGTAGACGTTGTTTGTACATGCGTACGGTACGTAGGTGGGGTGCGTCGATGCATGCGTGTGTCAAGTCTGCCGAGGGGTGCAGCGCGAGGCGTCTGTGACTAAGCAGGGCCGAGTGCAAACACACCAAACACAGGCATGCAAGGAAGCCGGCGAAGCGCTGTAAGGTTTCAGCCATCGCACCTTCACACTCGATCGCGCCTGCTGACCTGGCTTGCCTTTGTTTCTTGGACTGTGCCTGCTGATGGAGAAGCGGCTGCTGCTCCTACAGGACGACGCTGGAAACGTTGGGGGTGGCTTATAGCCCGCAATTCCGAAAGGTACTCACCCCAGTTGTCCCAGTCCTGTCCCGCTCCATGCCACTCTGCTTTGCTATCGCGAACATCCTGCCCGTCATGTCTTCCGGCGGCCCTGGAAATTTCCAGGAGCCGTCCGCCTTCTACAGCTTCTCATCCTTGATGGACCCGCTCTCTAATACCTTTGCAGGAAACATTCATCATAACAAGGTGACCAAGTTGCCCACCATTCAGCCTGCGTCGCCGCCGAACAAAGGCGCGCCGCATTCCTCCACTTCGCCCAATCAGCCTGCATTCTTTCCCATTCATAGGGGTCACCCACATGCGACAGTCATTGCAAGCTCTGGCTCCTCTACCACCGAATCATTTTCCGAAGTGACGTCGTCATCGTCGAGGGACTCGCTGCCCACTCCCCAAGGGCGCAACGGCCCTACTACGCCCCAGAAACAGGCGCGCAACAACCGGCGGAAGCAATCAAACAAGGCGGGCGGCAGATGGAGTAGGGGAGGAGGGTCTTCAGATGACACTGGGTCCGACCGCAAACCCTCCACGTTACAGCCAGCAGAGCTCTCGCAGAGCGCCGCTTCATCTCCCCAGAGCGCGTCCAAGACACGCCAACATTCCTATATTGCTACAAATAACTCATCGTCGAACCAGACGCGATTCATGGCAACAGCCTTTGGAGGTCCTTCGGGAGATTCGCGAAGGGGAGTAGTCTCTCCTCGCCCAAAGGGTCGCGGTATGAGCCAACCACACATGTACATCCCTCGCACCGAATCTGACAGGCCTATGCAGAAGCAAAGAATACTCTCTGCCGCAATGTCACCATCTATGGGCACTGTCGGTACGAGAATAGTAAGTGCCCGTGGCCACATATGCAGCGTGCTTGTAGTGACTTTGTCCAGCCTGCCCTTATATCCACGACAGCCTCAAACAGAACCAGAATGAGAACACTAAAAAGAGGTTCAATGTTGACTCGCCGTCTTTCACCCCGCTGCAGGCAAACACTAATGGATCCGTGACCCCTTCGCCTCGCAGTGCTGCCATATCTCCCAAGGCAGCCAATGCTGCTGTTTTCACGCCCAAATCACAACGCTCCAGTGAGTCTTGAATAGTCGCCAGTTGTGCTGTCGTTCACTTGCTTATCATGTCATCAGCCGTAACCACACCGCGTGCGCATGCGAAAGAGCCCGCAATTGATTGGCATTCGCAAGACTTTCAAGAATTTGTCCCACAGTCTTTTGATGGTCAGCAGATGGTGCGTGGAGTTTTCGTTATATTGAGCTTGTTCTTGTCTCCAAAATCCTGTGACATGGCGTGCTTGGCGCCGGTTGGGCTTATGCAAGTATTTCGACTTACAAGCAGCATAGGTTGACCCTAATCTTGGTTACGACCCATTCAGCACACCTACTAGCATTTCCACGCTGGCTGGCCCACCCCATCAAGCTGCTACTATTAATCCTTACGCTCAAGACGCTTCGGCAACGTACTTCCAGAACGCCAATGCCTTCCAGAACCCAGCATATCATTTGTACTGGCCTGTAGGGCCACAGCCTACTGGCTTGCTTGCTTACCAGCGCACTGCTCATGACTTTTTCATACCCGATGCGCTGCGGGAAGAACTGCAGAAGAAGGCAGAAGTTGCACGCCAGATTGCCCCAAACAGTACTCTGCCTGTAATTGAGCAGTTCCATTCATTGTTTTGCTTGGACATGTCACCGCAGAAGAACACAGCGCCGTTCGGATATGCTAGCTGGATATACAGAGCTGTATCTAGCAAAGATGGCAAAACATACGCGCTGCGCCGCCTGGAGAACTTCCGCTTGACGAGTGAAACTGCCATCCGCTCCGCCCAGCCTTGGAAACGTGTCTTGAACGGCAATGTCGTTACTATCCATGAGGCGTTTACCACTCGGGCTTTTGGTGACAGTTCTTTGATTCTTGTCACTGACTATCATCCAAACTCTAAATCACTTGCCGATGAGCATTTCAAGCCAGTACAACGGTTTCATGGTAGACAGCCAACATCTTCACATGTGCCAGAGCAGGTCTTGTGGGGTTATACTGTCCAAATTGCATCTGCGTTGAAGGCGATCCACGGTTCAGGACTGGCTGCGAGACTGATCACGCCTTCGAAAATACTCCTCACATCAAAGAACCGAATAAGGCTGAATGCTTGCGCCATTATGGACATCGTGCAGTTTGACAATGCGCGCTCGGTGCCCGAGCTCCAAGCAGACGACTTTGTTCAACTTGGGCGATTGATACTTTGCATCGCGAATAACAACCCTTCAGCTCACTTGCAGATGCAAAAGTCCATGGATTACATCACTAGAAGCTATACGGCCCGGCTCAAGGAATGTGTTCAATGGCTGCTTAATCCTCAGCCACCAGCTGGAGCCCCGTCATCACCAACCTCCCCAGCGCCTTTGCAAAAGGATATCGACACTTTCCTAGGTGGTATCGCGGATCAGTTTGCATCAGTCTTTGACAGTGAGCTACACGCTCAAGACACTTTGACTGTCCATCTTGGAAAAGAATTAGAGTCATCCCGACTGGTCCGCCTGCTGATTAAGCTCAACATGATTAACGAGCGACCGGAGCTAGACGCATCCCAAAACATACCAGGGAACAATGGCACCAATCCATCCTCGGTATGGGCAGAAACTGGAGAGCGCTACTACCTCAAGCTTTTCCGTGATTACGTGTTCCACCAAGTGGATGCAAACGGACACCCGGTGACGGATCTGGCGCATATATTGGATTGTCTCAACAAACTAGACGCTGGCACAGATGAGAGAATAGCATTGGTGAGCAGAGATGAGCAGAACGTACTGATTGTTAGCTACCGGGAAGTGAAGCGAGCATTGGAGTCGGCATTCCAGGATTTGGTGCGAGCAGGGCGGAAGTAGCATTCCACTCGCTCCAGTTCTTATGGATAGCCTTGCTGTTTGCGAGGAGAACGTGCAAGTTGTTCCAATGTGAGTGCTAGGATCATGCGAAATGGTGTTCTCACGGCCACAAAGTTTGATATTCCATGGACTACTGTGAAGGGTATGGGCTTGGGTGGCGCCATAGGCCAGCAGCTTATCGTTCGGAGAGAAGATGTCGGGACTTTTTGCACGAGCTACGCGTGATTGTATTGAGGAATGGAACGCGAGGAAACAGAGGAGATACAGGTTACGTATAAGGCAATGAAACTTTTTCCAATTCCATTAGTTCATCAAGGCACTGTTCAAATGAGAGCCGCCAATGCGCACAGGACTACAAATGGTGG
Organism: Curvularia verruculosa; assembly: GCA_036172615.1. NCBI lineage: Eukaryota > Fungi > Ascomycota > Dothideomycetes > Pleosporales > Pleosporaceae > Curvularia > Curvularia verruculosa. Next base: position 28,195 of record JAWDHC010000247.1, read on the forward strand.
TATGATATTGGACAGTCGGATCGTGACGGCGTGACAGCATGAGATCATGATTTTGCAGAAACATACAGGCAGCATTGCCATACCCCTCCCCCGCCACTACGGCCTTTAACCACCTCACCGTCTTTCCCTTCGAATAGATTTTGTAGCCGAAAAATGTTTGGTCGGCTCCGATTCTCCAGCATAGCGCCGTCGTTCTCGGCAGAATTAACACGAGTTAGCGTGAGACTTGCTGCCCCTCGTCCTCCGAAACTCTGCCCCACATTCTGCACTTTCTCTCCATCACAACTTCAACAATCGCGTTCTCCCCGAATAACAATTACAACACCAAAAATGCCTGGAAACTACGAGCTATTGTGCCTTGAGAACCCACTTCTGGACATCCAGGGTGTTGGGTAAGTCTATTCCCTCTTCAAGACAACCTAGCGCTATGAGCATTCCCGTCATCGTGGAAGAGGATAAGGAATTTGTGCTAACAGCTTGCAGTGACCAGGCTCTTCTGGACAAGTATGGTCTCAAGGCCAACGATGCCATCCTTGCCGACCCAGAAAAGCACATGGGACTGTACGAGGACTTGATCCAGAACTACAATGCCGTCCTCATTGCTGGTGGTGCTGCGCAGAACACCGCCAGAGGTGCTGCGTACATGCTCGAGCCCAACTCGGTCGTGTACATTGGTTGCATCGGCAAAGACAAGTATGGTGAAACCCTCGAGAAGATCTCCGCAGACGCTGGCGTCAAGACCGAATACCTCTACGACGAAAAGACCCCGACCGGCCGCTGCGGTGTTGTCATCACCGGCCACAACCGCTCGCTGTGCACCGACCTCGCTGCTGCCAACAACTATAAGCTTGAGCACTTGAAGCAAGACCACATCTGGAAGCAGGTTGAGAACGCCAAGGTCTTCTATGTCGGCGGCTTCCACTTGACTGTCTGCGTACCAGCCATTAAGGCGCTCGCTGAAGAGGCTGCATCAAAGAACAAGGTACGGACATGTTCTTGATCTGGCTAGCAATAGGCCCGGGTACTAACTGAATCTCAGCAATTTATTCTCAACCTCTCCGCACCCTTCATCTCACAATTCTTCAAGGACCCTCTTGACGAGGTCCTGCCATATGTTGATATCCTAATCGGTAACGAGACCGAGGCTGCGGCATTCGCTGAATCCCACGGCTTCGAGACCAAGGACGTCAAAGAGATTGCAAAGAAGATTGCTAGCATGCCCAAGAAGAATACTGGCAGGCCAAGGACCGTCGTCTTCACTCAGGGTACCGACCCTACTATTGCTGTCACCGCGAAGGAGGGTGGTGAGCTCGAGGTTAAGGAGGTTGCTGTCCATGCTATCAGCAGCGACAAGATCAACGACACCAACGGTGCCGGTGATGCATTCGCCGGTGGTTTTGTCGCCGGTATCGTCGAGGGCAAGCCCCTTGAGAAGGCCATTGACATGGGTCAGTGGCTCGCAAAGCTCAGCATCCAGGAGCTCGGTCCCTCATACCCGCAGCCCAAGCAGACTTACAGCAGCTAAGCGTTTTTCACACATTGTGAGCGTGGAAGCTCGTGTATTTCAACAATCTACGAGATAGAGAAAAAAAGCATGCCAACCCTGAGGAATGGTCATGCTTGCTGTGTTCCGGGCCACCGCATAATGCGGGCATCTGGATGTCGGTATCGTCATTGCATCAGGATAAGGTGTTTATTTGGCGTAGGATAATGGAAAGAAAATGAATATAATTTGGCCTCTCAACAGCCAAAAATAGATACCCTCAGCGGTTAAGCTGCTAGATAACGAGAAAAATGAAAATCAACTCGTCACTGGGCGAATTTTGCTGCCTCCTCATGAAGACACTTCGTTATGCACGTGGAAAAATAACTGGTTGTCTGAGTTCGTATTGACTATAGCCAACAAGCTGTCGATAATATGTAAGGGCAATACATCCAAGGTTCCCACGCTAAATTTGAAAAGATAAAAGAGAAGAGAGAAAAACGCCACACCATGCCTCGTTAGATACATTATGCATCCTCGTCGTCCTCGTCTTCCTCAAGGTCCGTACGCTCAACGATGAGGTTCCCGCTTCGCCCGATACGCTGCTTGATGGAGTCTCCAGCCTTCAAGTCGTAGACTTCTCTCGGCATGGGCGACACGAGCTGAAACTTGTACTCGTGTTCAAAGTCTTTTGGCTCGTCGACTTTCTCTTGGAGCTCGTTTGCCGACTGGAGGATATCGTAGCATTCGACAAAAGCGTACAATTCTTCGATGGGTGCGTCGGCTGCGAACTTGCGAACAACGCGTTGGGCGTCAGGCATGCGCAGACTGATTCTTACCACGTCTGTTTCACTTGCCTCTGGTTCGGGATGTATGGAAGCTGCGCGCCATTTGCGCCATTGCTGTAAGTTCTGGGCATAGCGCTCGAGAGCTTGTTCGCGCTCGAGGGCTTCCTTCTCTTCTCTTGCTTTGCGCTCGGCTTCTTCCTTCTTCCTCCTTGCTTTCTCACGGTCGGCAGCGAGTGAGCGCTCGTATGCGCTGTTTTGCTGCTCTCGGATGTTGCGAGTGGCCTGCTGTTCTGCGCGCTGACTGCGGACGCGGTTCAGAGGTTCTATATGCTGTTGCATTGCAGTTCGTAGTTTTGCGATGTACTGCTGTGGAGGAGTAGGACCTGTGACTCGCGTTGCAATGCCCATGGCAGTGGATGACACCTGTGGCGTGTGTACAATCAACCCCGTGAACGGAAACTTCGTGCACGATAGCGCAGCGGAGACTTGGTATGCTTCAGAGTCCTGGACATTGCCTGCCCAGAGAATTATGTTGTTACTAGGATTTCGTACGAATTCAACGACTTCAGGTGCGAGAAGGGTGTCGCGGATGAAAGAGGACGTATCATCATGCTCTGGGCTGATGAGTACGACCATGAGGAACTGGAGGTTCTTTTTCGCCAGGTCGAAGGCCTGAGCATATCCGCTCTCAAAGAACGGCAGGTTATGACTCCCATACTCCTCTTCAAATTCGCGGATGAATCGGGCGGCTGTGTCTCGAGGGTTCAAAGGTCGACGTCCGCTTGCGCTACGTTGCGACGCAGGTGTGTTAATATTGCTGGCTGTGAGCCTTCCCCATGCACGAGGTAGGAAGGGGAATATCCAGCCTAGTAACCGGAAACTCTTTGAAAAAAGAGAATATACGAGCGAAAACGGCGCAAAGAAGATTGCGAGAACCAGCGGAACTTGTGTGCTGACCTGGCTTTCTGGCTGCGGGACAACCCTCGGTGCTGGTTCTATCCTGGCCCTCCTTCCACTACTTGTTGACGAACGGGGTGATCCAAACCCGTTCAACAGTGTTTCTTGCCGCCGTGTATCTCGTGGGGGTTGCTGTGCGGCCGCTACAGCGACGGGATCTTCGGCAGGTTCGCCGTCAAAGAAGCGTGTTACGGCAATGTTGACATTCCATTGTGCTCTTTGTAGTATCGGTATTGCAGCATCGATTGCTTGGTCGGTGACAGCGGTATATTGCTGGAGTGCCGCTTGTTGGTCTGGTGAAAGCGACTCGATGTCCACGCCATGGTCCGCCATCGTGGCCTAGGGGTCCTTCTATCGTGCCCCAAGTCTTGGGCGAAAGGTCGCGCTAGTGTGTTGCAGAAGAACAATTTCGAAGAAACAGAAAACTCGGTCGGAAAGGACTGTGACGTGGGAGCATGTGGTGGGTGAAAGTGTCTGTTTATACGTTGCCTGTCCTTTCGCGGCGATGACGATGGGTGGTCGGAGCTTCAGCCCACCAACTGCGGAACATAAAGGTGAGGCTTATCCTCGGCCCTTGCCACGCGACGTATTTGCAACCGGTGTGGTAGATTGGCATAGGTCCATATACAAATTCGTGGCTTCTGTACCGTTCATTTATGTCATTAGTTGTTCACTGGTTTTTCTACCATGGTTTTCATGTCGTGGTTTTATTGTGATTGCTCCAGTGTTCCGAGGTTAGATCAGGCTGCGCCAAAATCTGAACCGTCCTGTAGTATGCATTTCCAGACCGTGGAGAGAACATTGAAATATTATATACATAGCTGGAGGCCCGCTCTATCTATTGTTTGATTTCAATCACAAGGGAGACCAAGTTCTAAATTTCAGCAAACGCCACATGCAAGGCCGGTCTAATTACCACCAGCAGTTGGGTAGTAATGAAATAGCCACAGGTACACGACATCCAGCTAGAGAGCACAAAAATGAGATTTGTGCACAGCATCAATGTACTACTGTGGCTCACTTTCTCAGACCGTCTTTCGGGCAAAAATTTCATATGCAAAGACTTAGTTCTAATGTGTCGTTTAACGAGTGATGCTTACTGACGCATTGTGTTGCATTGCTCGCTGATCTTCCGTCGTCTAGTAGAGCTTACAAAATGATGACCTCCCTTTGGAGTTTTCTCGTTGAAGAAATAAGATTATATGTCATTCACACGAATCCTGTCCCTTCGTTGGGGAACAGGTGATCTAATTGTAATGCGAGGTTTTCATGCTGGTGTTATTGGCGATTAGACTTACAATGATACATAAGAAGACATGTCTATTCAACTCAATCCTATTACAGGATTGAATGTAGTGTAAATGTTCATTGTTTACGGCTGAACTAAGGTTTCTCGCAGTGGAAGATGGTACTATCAGCCCTGGGGCGAAGTAGAAGAGGGAACAGCTCTTGCAGTCCTCTTTTCTTGATAAGAAAGAAGGCTGTTACAATGTATCGAGTCACTCATACTTGTATTGAGATGCTAGTATTCTTGTATGATAGAGAAACAATGCTGAGTTTGGCATGCGTGGAGTTCAATAGTTTGGCGGCATCAGCTTCGAAGATGACTACAGATGTTCATGAAGTCCATCCACATGAATTACAGTGAAATTGTATGCATCTGATTGGTATTCTGCAATAGAGCTGAGGGCAACTTATTAGCTGTAGTAAGATACAGTGATGTGTTGAAAATATGACATTTGAAATTTTGGCATTTTCACAATTAAGAATGCCTCTATGGCGCAGTGGTAACGCGTCGCACTTGTACTACCGAGTTATGCGAAGATCTCCAGTTCAATTCTGGATGGAGGCAAAGCTTTTCTGTTTTTTATGCGTTTTTCTGACGCATATCTTTTTTGGTGGTATTCCTAGTACCTTCAATGCACTTGGACATCTTTTCTCTCTGCATATCAACCTTGACAACCAATATGCACTAAAACCTACCTTCTGCTCTATGTCGTTCCTTATTGAGAGTCTTGGTTTTTTCAATTTTTTCTTCTAATTTTTCTTTTGGAATTTATATCTCGTTCTTGTGGTTTAAAAACTAGGTTGTACTTTGCAATATCGCAAAAGTGGCTGAAATATACATGGCGACACAGCGAACATTCTGTAGTTCAGATTAGTGACTACAGTTCAAGAATGCTTGTATTATGCACTGGACTACAGGTACGGACAAAAGATCAAGGAAAGAACCATTTGAACCTTTCTATCCGCCGAAAGACTTCGTTATGGAGGTTAGTCGCAACCGAGCTTTACCAGTTGCAACACGCATTACTATAGCAGAGGATCAATCCGATATGTCTCGACAGATAAATTACGGAGCTCCGACACATGGATCAGGCGGGTCCGTACTCAAAGATCGTCGCAGTTACTCTTGTCTCGTACACATGTCTCTTTAAAAAGAGGCCAAGTGTATCCAGCTCGAAACCTGCTGATGGAACCAGCAAATTGAGCGAGGCAAGAGACCAAAAAAATATCTACTACACAAGCTTACGGCGCCGAAACGACCTTCTTCAAATCTGCAGTATTCGATGAAGGCTTGAATGGAATGTCGTGGACACGTACGGACATAAGTACGCAGACACAATTCCACTCGGGATGATGGCGTTGGCGCCTCGAAGCAAAAAGTATTGGTTGAGAGGAAGACGGAACGGAAGCAAGCGCAGCCCTTTCGCACCGAAAGGTTTTTCTATGGTTATGTCATCTGGTGCACTATACCTGATGCAGCACTAGCTTCTTCGCACTTCTGCTGCCATGTCCTCTCAACATCGGCCATTTCACACAGTATATTTAGCCATTGCACCAATCAAATGTCTACGCAAATAACCGTGCCTGCTGAATCGCCTAGGTGCAGCCGTAAGTTCAGATGTGTGTACGAATTGCGACATCGCTTGCACACATGTGGAATGATGGCGCTAGCCACAAGTGACATCCCGTGTCTATCCAAGCCGCGCGTGTATAATCGACTGACATGCATGAAATCGCCAAGCTGTTTTTTATCCTCTAATTTTTTTCTCTTTTAGTTCGTCTTTTCTCAGTAGGCTCACTGTCCATTATTGAACTGCAAATACTGCATTTGCAACTTGCTGTTTGAGCACGATGCCTCGGACAGGCGATGGAGCCGCGGAGCGACCAGGCTCGCCTCTGGCGACTCGTCAAAACGTAGAGTTAGGTGCATCCAACGAGAAAGACTTGGCGATAGGCCTGGTTGGAGAGCATGCACAGGAAATTGACCCGGAAGTCGAGGCTCGAGTACTGAGAAAGATCGACTGGTTCTTAATACCAGCCATGATCGTTGGTATACGGTCCTAGCATCCTTGCATTACTGAATTGTTCAATTGACGCAACACAGGATACGGACTGGTGTACTATGACAAAGCCATACTTGGCTCTGCCGTTCTATTTGGCATGACAAAGGACCTCTCACTCAGCATCACCGATACCAGCACTCGGCCACCCACAACAAACACCTCGCGCCTGTCCTGGGCCACCTCGCTCTTCTACTTCGGGATGCTAGCCGGTCTCTACCCCATGACGTTTGCCCTGCAGCGTTTCAACCTCGGGCGTATACTCGGTGGCGTAGTCGTGTTCTGGGCCTTGATCTGTATGCTAACCGCAGCTGTAACCACGTACAAAGGGCTATATGCGCAGCGCTTCTTCCTCGGCTTTGTAGAAAGCATCATACCGACTGGTTTCATGACAATCGTATCCAGCTACTATACGCAGCAAGAACAGGCGATAAGGCAGAGCTGGTGGTTCAGCTCTACAGGCCTTTTTACCATCATCGGCGGCGCACTCAATTACGGCTTTGCGCAGATTACGGCTGGAGATTTAAAACGCTGGCAGTACATTTATCTCTTGGCGGGCTGTCTGACGTTCCTCTTTGGCATATGGTGTTTCGTTATCCCCAACTCGTGTGCGTCGGCGTGGTTTCTCTCTCCTGCAGAACGCATTGTTGCGGTTGAGCGATTGCGCAAAGGCGCGACGGGTGTGCGGTGCCAGAAGATTAAACTCGCTCAACTGAAAGAAGCTGCGCTGGATATCAAGCTGTGGCTTGTTTTCATCCTCATGGCATCGGCGTACACAGTCAATGGCGCAGTGTCTGGGTTCGGTCCGTTAATCGTGAGTACGTTTGGCTGGTCAACGCTCGAGTCCATTCTTTGGCAATTTCCCCTCGGCGGCCTGTGTCTAATTACCATTCTGCTATGTGGCTACCTTAGCTCGCGCATCCCGGATATCCGCCTGATTCTACTCGTGGTAAACTGTCTCCCCGTCATTGCTGGCTGTGCCATGATTTGGAAGGCCGAATGGACATACCATGCTGCCACGCCTGTTGCAGGATATTCCATCATTGGTACTTTTGGCGCAGTCGTCAGCCAGACCATTGTCATCGGCATGTCTAACGTGGCGGGAGCGACTAAGAAGAGCGCCATGGCGGCTGCCATCTTCGTGGCGTACTGTGTGGGGAACATAGTGGGACCGCAGTTGATCGACAGTCAGGAGAAGACGGCGCATTATCCGAAGCTGTGGACGGGGTTGATCATTTGGTATGTATACTGAAGAGCAATTCCCTCTCCCTTGTCATGCATCTGACTCGGCGTTCATTTATGCTGCTTAGTCAGGTTTAATTGGCATGAGAAGACGCTAATGAGACACTTAGCTATTGTATCACCATCGCTGCGGCCATAGCACTCTACTTCGTTCTTCAGCGCGAGAATAAGAAGAGAGACAGTACCCCTATCGACGAAGCGGAGCGTGATAAGCTGGCGTTCATGGATTTGACTGATAAAGAGAACCCGTACTTTCGATATGTCTTATAGTGGGGGATGTATAATGGGGGTTTGTTGAATAGTGTACTGGAAAATAGAAGCTTGTTGTAGCGATATTGCACCAATTTGCTGAATTGTTGTTGTGACGACACCAAGTCGAGTGGTAGACAAGACGGATATCAGAATGTAGGCATGTGCAATTTCGGTAGTGACATTGTCATCTATAGTTGCAAAACCAACTCAGTGGAACCGGAACAACCGGTTGACAACTACAATCCAAGACCTGCTCAAATATACAATATGACACAGTCTACCCACGTACAGCAACGCCGAGAATAACGAGGACACGCCGCTTCGATTTGCGCGTCCAGTCCATGTACCTCCCTCCCATAAAGCCACGAGGGCATATGACAATGCTCGCTTGAAGGAAAGGAGAGAAAGAAGAATAAGACGCCCGGACTAAGAAACAAAGAAAACACAACGCCTGTGGTTTCAAACTCCAGTGGCCATCTGCCTCTGCAGATAGGCTCATTTCGCTGTGTGCGCCCATTGGGAGCCCAGATATACAACCGTTGTCACCGCTTGGCTAACCAATGATCCTGACAGAAAAAACAAACAAAAGAACGATAATGATAGGGTATAGAGTTTTGACGAGGAGGAATGCGGACAGGGCGTCTTCATGATACGAGATAACAAAAGAAAAGGGATGTTGATGTTATGCAGTCATGCATCAGCGAGATGTTGGAGGCCGAGGTCGAACACCTGCTTCAGTGGCACTGCGTACTCTGATTGTGGGTGGTCGAATCTGTAGCGTGTCGGCCATAGCAGCATCATAGCTAGGGACGGGTGGACTGGTTTCACTCGATTGTTGCTGGTTCTGCATGAGTGGTGCTCGCTCGTCCCAATAGTTGTTGCGATGAATAGTTGTCTGTCGCAGGCTTGGGGAGCCAACAGGGCTACTGTATTCGGGGGGAAGCTCGCCAGGTTGTAAAAGGGTTAGGCCTTGGTTGGCTGGGATTGTCGTTCGGGGACCCTCGCTTGTGCCTTCACCAGCGTCATCGTTCGGGTCTACGAGGCTAAGCGCTGCCAATGAGATGTCTGTCGGACTACGTTGCGGGCCTGGGCTGGTGGGTACTTGTCTTCCAAGACGCATTTGCTGGCTGCTAGCCCGTGCGTGTGCGTAGCCTGCTTGAATATAACTACCGGCCATTCCTTCTCGTACACCTTCGCGTCCAGAGTCAAGAAGGATGGAACCTTGCTCGCTGCCATATGGTGGTGGTGGTGCCAGGCTTCCAGTTTGTGGTGCTAGACCCCACTTCTTAACATTGGCCTCAATGAATACAAATCCCATCTGTCCAAAGTTGACGTGTACCTGACATGGTCCATTTGCGCCGACCGTGGGGAAGAAGTTCTGAGTCTTGAGGCCGTGTGCAACGTCATCAAGCTTTTTGCCATTGCGTGTGAAGAAGACAGTTCCGGTTCGAGGTCGATATCCGACGCCAATGACATCTCCTTGAACATAGGCAGGGCCGTATGCCGAAGGTTGGAAGGGTTGGTTGTATCGGCGGTTTCCGTTGGACATGTACGATATGGACGACTTATGGTAACCTGAGAGGTGTTAGAATGCAAAGCAAAAGATAGCAGCATGGCATCGGACATACCTGGTAGCCTGAACAAGGGATACGGTTTGGTTGTCACGCCAATGGCTATGCTGGTGTTCTCAGGCTTCTCGTAGACTTTGGCTTCCCAGTAGTAGACTTCATTCTGCTTGGGGATTGGTAGGTTGCTCTGGACGCTGCATTCCGAGTCGAAGAACTCAATTTCAGTCCGGCCTTCTACGAAGCAATTGGCAATTTCAAGTTCGGGCTCGAATTCCCAGGCAGATACACCCTTTTCTTGAATAGCGAGAAATTGCGAAAGAGATATGTCGGTCTGAACGGATTCTGGGGGATTTGCTTGTACAAAGGCTGTGGAGTGTCAGTGCCTGTGTATCGCATCGAAGTGTAGGCCATACCTTTTGCTCTCAGGTACTCTGTTCGCTGCAGATCATCCATGGTCTCAAGCGCTTCGGCCTCTTCCTTGGCAAACTGCTGTTCGTCATCGTATTCACCGGGCCGCGTTATCCGATCGAGGAAAATGCGGCCAGTCTGCGTGTAGCGGAAGTAGTAAACAATGGCAGCAATGATAAGGCATATTCCGGCAGCACCCAAGACGGAGAAGATGCCAATCATGATGCCCTTTGCCGTGGAGCCGAGGTTGTTCTGGTAGGCGTATACGTGCGCGGCGTCATTGTGTGGTGCGTGTTGTTGGGCATAGACAGTCGGGTGCGTGTTGTCAGCGTAGTATGACTTTGAGAGAGTCGTCGTCGGCAGGGCCGGCTGGAGCGGCTCCTGGGGCAGCATTGCAAGGGGCTACGTCGATGCTGATGTCAGGCAGGAGGCAGTGGAAGGCTGGCGACACAGTCCAGGCGGTAGTAAGGAGTGCAGCACCGCTGCTGGATCTAGTGGGAGGGACGTCGGCGGTCGCGGTGTCGATGGCGCAGTGGGGGCCGGGTCCAGCTCGGTGACGTGCGGCGACAAGGACGCGATGCTGGGGGTGATGACGGCGATGGCGGCGATGGCGAGGGTGGTGAAGAGATGGGGTGCAAGTGTCGTGGAGGAAGGTTAAGGAAAGGCTTGCAGCGGGATGGGATAGCGTTGGTGGGCGGGCGGGCGGCAGTGGTGAGATGTGCGTGAGACGTCAAGTGCCTGACGCACCTCAGCTTGGCTTCGCTGCTTTGCCACCTCCTCCGCTGTCTGCACACACGACACAGACACAGACGCACACGCACACGCACCCCCGGTCCTCTGCTCTGCCGATCTAGCCGTCGCGCGCGCTGGCCTCGACATTGATTTCAGTTCCAATATGCGCCATCCAAACACAACATGGCCCGCGGCGTCGCCCTAGCTCTCCAGCTCCTGATACCATGGTTGCGCCGTCGAGGCCCAGGCCTAGATAGACATGGACACCCACCACCACCACTCCCACTACAACCTTGCATGGCCACGACATCACGCTTTGCATGCCACTTTTCCGCCCTGGGTAGCCTTCCCGTAACACTGCACATGCGACATCACGTGCCGGCTGCTGTCAACGGGCTGGCCATGGTGGTGCTTTTCCATCTACGTACCTGCCATTATTGTTGGTTCAGTGTGAAGAGAAAAGCAATCTGCTCTCCAGTCTAGGGTTTCAAGACGAGGCTCATGCTAAAATTGGGTTGCAGCTGTAGGCGCGTGTAGGCGCGGCCGCACACGGTTCGTGAAGCACTCTGTTCCACCACTCAGCTCCGGGCGTCATGCACTTGTGAAACATTTGACATTGCAGAGCCGCCTACGAGGGCGCCTCATCATTCAAAACGGCCATGTCCCCTTTCAGTTCTTATGCGCAGCGCGCATTTTCTCGATGCTCTCGCTGCCTAAAATCAGCCTCACTACTGACTTGCATTCGATGCGCACGTACAGTAACATCAGCCTTGCAAGGCTTGATCCGCCCACCCATTGACGTCAATCATATCTGATGATGTCAGACTGCCTTTTGCATCTCAACCACCCATGCCTTTGGCGATGATAGTCGATTGGACCATGGCTTCGTTTAATAATGATGACCAGCTGAGGCAACACATGAGACATCTGAAGATGCCATGGCAACCCCAGTGTTCAAGAAGAAAAGGAAACCAGCAAAACCAGGCTGAAGTTCTCAGGCATGAAATGAGTCTTCCTGCTCAGCAATTTACAAGTAGGACACCTATTGGGAAATGCGCAGACCACAGAGTGATCTAATCACAGGTGTGCCTCGAGGCACTGTGCCAGAGAGAGGTCCAACGTCAATCATGGATTAATAGAATTACTCCCAGTTCATGGTACCAGTACGCTCCACGTGAATTCCGCAGATAACAGGTACAGCCAAACTCGCCTAAAAAAAAACTCATCCTGTGTGGCACAATACCGACATCTGTTCTGGTTGGGTGTGATGCGAAACTGACAGCCCATCTATTTTCTAACACATGAAAAGTCATGCCCATGGGTGTATACGTACTCCATTCCATGCTGCAAGTTTGTCAGAGCCTTTGAAGTTAGCAAGAGGCCTCGGGTTTGATTGAAAGACCATGAGTATGTTCTCACTGTTTTAGCATGTCCTCTAGTTGGATAGTATGAAAAGAAAACATCGTAGTTGACTATTGTCAATCGATATGCTGTCGCGAGCTTCATGTCCTGATCCAATGCCAATACTCAGGAAGGTAACTATGATAGGTCAAAGGCAATAATGATCAGTAAACAATAATCTTAACTAGCCTATCAATCGTATACACTCGCCTATTGTTGAAAAATGATGGCAGTCTTGCAGTATAGTATCTGGACTTAGTAATATAGATAGTCCAAAGACGAAAGTTGCAACCAGTCCACTTAGGCCAAAGGGTAGCGTTGACAGGCGCGTCACGTGGATTTCTAGCATATGTCGAATAAGCACAAACAGAATGTGCAGTAGACACCTGGCTCAAGGGCTACTGGACTACACGATGCAGGACAGGCGCAAAATGTTTGTAGTCGACTACAGCCATTCAGCGCGCACAGCGAGTCGTGCAACGTGCGGGCTGCCACAGGCGCCGCCTCAACGTCCAATGCCACCACGGCCATGTGACTGCAATAGCGATGCAGATGCGTGACGACAACTTTTTGTACCCTAGGGCGATGGACGCCGCATGGAAGAGCTGGGCGACGTCCAAGAAGAGTCTCACAGCTGGCTCGTCGTTGCTCACTTCAAGTGACCCGGCCAGAGTTGGGAAGTCGCAGATAGGCGGGTCGGCCCAGGGCAGACGCGCGCTCACAAAACTTTTGAACCGCCTTTTCCCCCCTTATACCGCCGCTCTGCCAGCGTCTCGCACTCGCCTCCCCATCCAAACCCACAAAGGCTTTTTTGCACGCTGTTTCGACCAAGTTGCTCTGCAGCTTCGTCTCTTATCATCGACTACCGACGCACTCGATTGGTCGCACACTCAGGACCCGCAAGCACGTTTCCGCTGCGCCCCGCGCATCGTCACTAGCAAACTTATTGCGGCACACCGAATTTATCACGACAAACTACAGCAACTTCCGTGGGCCTTGACAAGAAGAGACATGCAAATTGTCTTGTAGAACGTTCCATCTTGGTCAAAGGGTTTGTAGGTTGACGCTGCCCCTCCATCATTCGTTCACTGGCCTTTCCCCACTAAAGCTAACCATGAAGCATGCCAACAGACCAAGCTTAAGCCTACAGGGCCTACTCTTTTTTTTCTACTACTTTGCCTCGCAGTTAGAGTTCTGTTTTACCACGAACTCCCCACCCACGGCTTGCTAGTCGACCCTCCCACTTCTTTTCACTGTCCGGCGAAGCAAACCACCCTCCGCCATGGCGTGGCAACCACAACAAGAGCATCTGCGGCAACTGGTCCAGTGTTTGAGCGACTCGCTGAGCGGCAGTGACGCAAATGCGCGAAAAAATGCCGGAGAGGTCAGTATCCTCCACCCATGTGCTGGATGATTGCACGGTACTGACCTCGACACAGATGCTCAAATCAGCGCAAACATCGCCTGACATCGACAAGTACTTGGCCTATGTATTCTCGAACAACCAACCTCCGTCCGGCGTCAACATGGATGCTGCGCAATACTTCCAGGCGCGAGCTGCGGCAGCCGTCATGCTCAAGAACGATGTCAGGACGACCTACAAATCCATGCCTGACGATACCAAAGACTACATACGATCGGTGATCCTGGTCGGTCTGCAGGACCCGGCATCACAAATACGAGGCTATGCGGGAAACGTTATTACGGAAATTGTGCGCCAGGGAGGTATCATGGCATGGCCTCAGATCCTTTCGGAGCTAGTCAGCATGGTCAGCAACGCCGACGGCAATGCTTCGACACAGGCGCAAGAGGGTGCTGTGAGCGCACTGCTAAAAATATGTGAGGACAACAGAAAGGCCCTCGACAAGCAATACCAAGGGCAGAAGCCTCTCGACTTTATATTCCCAAAGCTTCTCGAACTGACCACGAGCTCCCTGCCTCGGGTGCGCGCCGACGCATTGGCTGCTATCAATGTGTTTGTTCCTGAAAAGCCACCGGCCGTAGTTTCTCACATCGATACCCTGCTGCAGCAACTATTCCAATTGGCCAGCGATTCCAGTGAAGATGTGCGCAAGCACGTATGCAGGACCTTTGTGCACATTGCCGACATTGCCCCTCAGAAGATAATACCACATATGGACGGCTTGGTCGACTTCATGGTCACGCAGCAGTGCACGCCAAATAACCCGGACTTGGCCTTGGATGCGGCCGAGTTCTGGCTGTGCGCTAGTGAAGACGAGAATATGCGTGACCATCTTGGCCCGTATTTGGCCAAGATAGTGCCTGTCTTGCTTGCGAGTATGGTATACAGTGAAGATGATATCATGCGGCTTGAGGGCGAAGAGGAAGACTATGAGGTCGAAGACCGAGAGCAGGATATCAAGCCGACTTTCGCATCGAGTAAAGCTGGAAGGCTTACCACCAACGCGAACGGTGAGACTGTTCCTGCTGCTAATGGAGCACCGGGCGCTTCAACCGAAGACGATGACGATCTTAGCGAGGGTGAGATTGACGATTTCGACGATGACGATGATGAATTTGGAGACCCAGAGGAGCAGTGGAACCTTCGAAAATGCTCTGCTGCTGCGCTCGACGTTCTCGCATCCGTGTTCCACGAGGCCGTCTTCCAGGCCACGCTTCCTTATCTGACAGACAATCTTAATCATACCGAATGGCCCCACCGCGAATCGGCTGTCCTTGCCCTTGGTGCTATTGCGGATGGTTGCATGTCGGTGGTTGAACCACATCTTCCTATGCTCACCCCATTTCTCATCACTCTGCTAGAAGACTCCAAGCCTGTGGTTCGCCAGATTACATGTTGGACGCTCGGCCGTTATTCAGGATGGGCATCCCATCTCGACGCGGCAGGTAAGAAGCAGTTCTTTGAGCCGGTCATGGAGGGCATTCTGATGAAGATGCTTGACAAGAACAAGCGCGTGCAAGAAGCCGCAGCATCTGCTTTTGCCAACCTCGAAGAAAAGGCAAACACGGAGCTTGCGCCGTATTGCAGTGTTATTGTGCGGCAATTTGTTCAGTGTTTCTCCATGTACAAGGACAGAAACATGTTCATTCTCTACGATTGTGTTCAAACACTGGCCGAGCACGTTGGACCGGAACTGTCCAAAGACGAGCTTGTTCAAACACTTATGCCAGCACTTATCCAGCGTTGGAACAGGGTATCTGATCACTCGAGGGAAATGTTTCCCTTGCTCGAATGCCTTTCGTATGTTGCCACGGCGCTCGGCCCCAAGTTTGCTCCTTATGCAGCTGGCATCTTCGCCAGGTGCATCAAGATTATCCACCGCAACCTTGAAGAAGGTGTCATGGCATCCGAGATCAACGGTTTCGAGCCTCCGGACAAGGATTTCTTGGTGACGAGTCTCGACTTGCTCAGCGCCATTATTCAAGCCTTGAACCTGCAGGACAGCGCGACGTTAGTTTCGCAAGCACCCACCTTCTTCCAGCTGTTGGCTGTTTGCATGAGGGACCCTAACAACGACGTGCGGCAATCAGCCTATGCTCTTCTTGGAGACTGCGCCATCTACGTCTTCCAACAGCTCCAGCCTTGTTTACCAGATATTTTGAACATTCTCATTCCACAGCTCGACTTCAGCCAGGTGAGCCCTGACGTCATGGATACGGGCTATTCAGTTATCAATAATGCCTGCTGGTCTGTTGGCGAGATTGCCATGTGTCACAAGGAAGGCATGCAGCCCTATGTTGACAAGCTGCTACAGAAACTTGGTACCATACTGTTTGACCAGAGGGTTCCCGAGTCGTTGAATGAAAACGCAGCCATTGCTCTGGGTCGCCTAGGACTTGGATGTGCCCCTTCACTGGCAGTTCATCTAGCCCAGATAGCTCCTGCTTTCATCCGTGCGATCAAGAAGGTACAATGGACAGACGAAAAGTGTCACGCTCTGACTGGATTCATGCTTATTATCTTGGCGAACCCTGGAGCTATGGAGCAATCTTTGCTCGAGTTTTTCAGCGACATGTCCATGGCGGATAGTAATGTTGTTCGAGGTCCAGCCGGAAGGCAGGTTCAAGAGACTTTCCAAAAGGTAAGGGCGTTTTTTTGTGATACTTTTTTGGACAATATACTAACATGTTCACCACTAGGTCATCCAACAGTACAAGAGCATGATTACAGACTTTGACGCGTTCCTCGGTGGACTTCCGGCAGAACAACAAGCTCGATTCCGGCAACTGTACAATGTCTAGCTATAAGATTTATTTTTTCCTTTTTCTTCTCTTCTTTATGTTCCCTCTTTTCTACTTCTTCATCATCTTTTTTTATTTGTTTCTCCAGTTATCATTTCTTCATGTGATGATGATGACGATGACGACGATAGTATAGCGGGCGTTTGAATAAGGGAAGGTGTATGGGCGTGTGCATGTGTGTATGAGTGAGTGAGTGTGTACGTATGCGGGGGCGTAAGAGTTAGAAAGAGGAAGAGAAGGAATCGACCCGAAAACATAAAAGATCCACAACAAAAAGAAACAAAAGATAAAAAAAAGTATACCAAACTGGGAGAGTTCTTCGCATGTGTGTTTGTTTGTCTGTTTGTTGTATACGGGGGTTGGTAAGTGAACAGTAGTACCCAACGTTAAGAGAGCGAGAGAGGACGAAAGAAGGGAAGAAAAAGCACGCGGAATGAAGGATTCAACCAGATTGTTTTACAATCAGATTGAGAAGGCGAGTGAAAGAAAAGAGGTGGAATACTCAGCACAGGGAAGGGGATGGGTTTGTGTATTTCTTATCAAGGCAGTTTTCATAGACGGGCGTGTGTTTTTTTTTGTTTTTTTGTGTTAGTTTTCTCATCTCCTGAGGAAGTTTGCCAGGTTTTTTTGTAGGCTGCTCTGGCTGATATGCCTGGAAATGTTTGGGGGGAAGATGGAACGATGGGAATATGGCGATAGTTTTCTTTGTCT
>JAWDHC010000248.1:0-45225 GCA_036172615.1 Curvularia verruculosa
ACCGCGCTCTTCCTGACGCGAAAAATCCACTGGCACCGCCTCCTCCAAACCATCCCCTCCCAACTCCTCGCCTCCATCGCCGCTTCGGCCTTCATATCCGCGCTGCTCCCAGGGCCCTTAACCATCACCACCACGCTCTCCACCGACGTATCTTCGGCCCGCGGCATATTCCTCGAAGCAAGCGGCACAGCACAACTCGTGCTGACCATCCTGATGCTGGAGCGCGCGCCCTCGAAACCAATGTACGTGGGCGCGGCGCTGTTTGTGGCGGAATTGGCGACAGTGCAGTATACGGGGGGTAGTTTGAATCCAGCGAGGAGTTTTGGGCCGGCGGTGATGGAGGGGTTTGAGGGAGACCATTGGGTGTATTGGGTTGGGCCTGGGGTCGGGGCCGTGGTGGCGAGTGGGGTGTTTGCGGGGGTGGAGTGGGTGAGGAGGGGGGCGGAGCGGAGGTAGATGGATATCTATATGCGTGTGTATGGAGGAGAGGGGGGTGGATGGATGGATGGATGGATGGAACATTGGATGAAGAAAATAGGTCTCGAGTGATCAGATTCCGCGTGCTATGCAGCAAAAAAAAAGCTATTTCCAAAATTCGTTCTTCATCTCAAATCCCCTTTACCACGCTACCTTCTCCAACTCCTCCGCATCCCCGCCATCTCCCTCCGACAACAAGCTCGCCGCCTCGTCCCTGACCACCCTCTCATGCTCGCTTGATCTCGCCTTGATACTGCATTGAAACGGCGCGGGATGACTCAGTGTGCCCGGCGAAAACCTGACTTCCGTGTCTCCAACTTTCTCAATCCCAAACACGGCCAGCGTCCTCGCAATCATAACGAACAGTGCTTGATCCGCCATGTGGCGCCCAGGGCAAATCCGCCTTCCATACCCGAAGATATGCGTGCGCGGATCGGGCTCGGGGACCTGCGTGGCAGACGCGATGAAGCGCTCTGGACGGAAGACAAACGGATCGCGGTAGACAGCTGTGTCGTGCATAAAGTGCCAGATGTTGGCGAGGAGGATGCTGTTTTTTGGGATGCGGTAACCTGCGTAAGTGTCTTCTTGGGAGTTTGTGTGAGGAAGACCCATGGGTGCGACTTGATGCCAGCGGTAGGTTTCTTTGACTAGTGCTTCGATGTAAGGGAGCTGCGGGAGATCTTGCTCTGTGGGTAGGCGATGAGGGGGTGTGCCGAGGAGGCGGTCGAGTTCGGCTTGCGCCGTGGCTTGCACGGCGGGGAAGAGGGACATGGCGAGGAAGAAGGTGCTGAGGGCGGAGGTGGTCTGGTTTGGTTTAGTTGGAGGGAAAAAAAGGGGGAGAGTGAAGAGGAACAAGGACTTACCGTATCTGCACCCGCGGTGTAGAGGGCCAAAGCCGTCCATTTGTGGATGAATTCCATGTTTGCATCTGTGCCAATGGTGGAGATGGCTTGGGAGAGAAACGAGGGCGTGTGGCGTTTTTCCCGCATTTGCTGCTTGACAAAGGCGTAGGGCTGGTTGATGTTTTTGGTGAGTTGGAGGGACATTTGCCGGGCTGTCTGCTTGAAGCCTGTGCCGGGGAACCAGGAAGGGAGGTATTTTACTAAAGGAAAAGGGTTAGAGATGAATGGTTTGGTAAGGACATACAAGGTAAGGAACATACGGAATGGAAAGATGTCTACAGCCCATCGCCCTGCAACAGAAGCCTCTCCAAACTGCGCTACGGTCGTCTCGGCCATGTCGACCAACGGATCCCTACCGTGAGGAGCAGTTTTGTAGCCATATACAATTTTCAAAATAATACTTCCAGTTTCGTGACGGATGTGGTCGAGAAACCGGTCTGGGGACTCGAGAAGTTTGACGAGGAAACGGGCTGTTTCGACTTGTTGGATTCGGCCAAACTCTGCAAGCGAAGTAGTCGTGCTCGTGATCTTTGTGATGTTTCGTCGGTGGATCTTCAAGGTATCAGAGTAGGGCATCAAGGCAGTGACGTGGCGCCAGCCGACCCTAGCATTCACTTTGTTATATTCATAACCAAACAGGTCAATGTATTTCTTACATGTCACCGGCAAAAGTAAGACGAGGGCGCGAAGAGTAGATGGCAGATCGGTCACGGAGGATGTCCAGAGCAATGGTAGCGTCGTTGATAATGATAATGGTTTGGCTCATGGCAGTCACGGACGAAATGGGGCCGTACTTTTCCTTGTGATTGAACCAGTGGTGGCATTCGAGGACGTCGGGACTGGGCATGTCGTTTATGTTTCCCACGATTGGGAGTCCCTTTGGTCCAGGTGGCAGAGGCAGGCCATTTCTGTTCAGCCAGCGCCTTCTTAGGATATTCAGGAGAGCGATGGTTACGAAGAGCAACGCAATAGGATGGATTAGGACAGCCATGTCAAGTACGATTGCATTCCACAATGATACAGATTGGCGTCGGCGGTGACAGGTTAGGGAATATATCGTAAATTCCGTACTGTACAAAACATCAATACCCACCCGGCTTTACGGAAATAGTTGGTGATAAAGTAGAGCGAAATATGTTAAGCCATCACATGCTGCTTACATGTCAGATAAGTCCCCCGGCAGATGAAGTGTCGCATGTCGCCCAGCAACACCCCCAGCACCCCCCTCACTCGATCCAAACTTAATTTCTTTTTTAAACCACGTGACCCCTACTAGTGAAATCTATTGACCTATAAGATGTTGTTTTGATAAATGTAAAGCATGTAACTATGGTTCTTCTGCAGTCATACACAACATCGGGGTTAACGGTTGGAACACTTTTACTGTTTTGGGGGTCCAGACCGATCAACGTTGATGCAATCTAATATTCGGGGCGCTAAAAACGTGTAGCAGGTTGCCTGAGTCTGACATGGCCAATGGTTTTTGTAGCTGAGAAAAAAAAAGGTAGGAGAGAAGAGTCCGGACGCAACTACACTGGGTGTTTATTCCCGAATTGCACAATGGTCTTGGTCTTGGCAAAGGCCGACCAAGACTTTGAAGACAGGCCCAAAGGCCTTGTCGAGTCGGCAATTTGAATATCGTCATCGGTTTGGGATTGATGACTGGCTTTTGGCAGGTCAACCAAGCAATGATGGAGATTAGTAAGAAGAATATTGGATCCACTTCCTTGGCACCGCGAAACTAAGACGAAGACGACGACATGCTAGAGACCAAATTGGCCCTCGACCTCCCTCCTCCTCTGCTCGCGCTCCATTTCCTGACGCAGTTTCTCGGCATCTTCCGTGGCGGCCTTTTCGCCCTTTTTGCGCTGTCTCTCTTCGTAGAGGGCTCTGCCCTTCATGATTCTGGCGACAATCTCGGCGGCGTTTACATTTTGGAAGCCGTGGTCGCCAATTTCGTGGTAGATGTTCATGGCCTTGGGAACAGCGTAGGGGTCGAACTGGAGGGGCATGAAGGTTGTTTTGCCGTGGTAGATGGTGAGGGGAGAGGGGTATGGGAGGGCATGGAGGAAGGCCTTGCTGAGAGAGAAGGGTGCGCCAAAGATGACGGCGTGGATGTACTGTTGGATTTAGTACCTGTCATGGAAGATTGTAATAAGAAAAAAAGCAAGGAAAGACAGAGACTGAGGAGGAAAGACGGAGAGACGGAGAAGGAAGGAAGAAATAAAAAGTCCCCCACATACCTTGCATTGCAAAACACAAAGACCGCGCTCAAAGATATTCATGATTGGGTAATTGATGCCCTTCCAGTGGTTGATAACCTCGTCGTCATGAACACCGGCAATCAAAAAGATGGGGTCATAGTCGCTGCCAGTCTTGTCCATACGCTCCTGCTTGGCTTCTTCCGTGTACCAGCCATTCTCCTTTGCGCGCTCCTCTTCACGCTGTGTGACTGAACGCAGGAACTCGATATGGCCCGAGGAGAAGAGGTCCCAGCCACCATCGACATAGACGACCGACTGGCCGGGCTTGACGCCTTTGCCCTCGACGAGCTGGTTGAACTTGCCCTTTTCCTCCCTGACGGGGCCAATGGGGGGCGAAGGCATGGAGTCTTGGCGAGGGGCGTCGGTGCGCGTGGGGCTGGTGACTGCGCTGGTCGTGGTGCGTCGCAGCTTGACGGGCCGAGAAGCATGCCAGTACCAAACATCGCAGCCTGGGGCACGGCCCGAGGCATCTGTTGCGTAGTCCTTGATGCGCTGCAGCATTTCGTGGCCGTTTCTGGTGCGCTCTGCCTCGTCGCCTGGGCCCTCTTGGCCGGACAGGCGCTTGTCGAGGGAAGGGATGAAATGGGACCTGGTGCACAGCAGCATGCGGCCGACGAGGTCTGTTGTCGAGATGCCCGGGGTGCGCTTGACGACCTTGAACCTGCCGGCCTGCTTGACATAGCGGTAGCAGTCTCTGCCGTCGCTGTCCGAGGTGATGTCGTCGCCGTGGACAACGTACTGGCAGCCGTAGTGGGTGATCCAGGGGAGCGAGGTGACGTAAGGCGCCCGGGGGATTGCTTTTGTAGCCCATCGACAAGCCTCGACGGCGGTAATACTAGAGTATGACGGTCAGCCGGCGGGGGGTTAGGACGTGTAGTGTACCAAGGTCGTATACCGCTCGTCCAGTCGCATCACCGTCGGGCCCTTGTTTTCGAGAATGGCCTCGTCCGAGTGGACGCCGACGTAGAGCTCGGTGCCCAGCTGGCGGGCCTGTAGCATGGCTCCGGCGTGGCCTGGGACGTGTGAGTGCAAGTGCAAGGGCAATATCAAGGCGGCAATGGGCGCAGGCGCATACCATGGTGGGCAAAGTCGAAGCAGCCGTCGACCCAGATGCGGTCCTCTGAAACCTCGACAGGCTGCTGGGGGTCGACGGGCCACTGACCCTCTGTAGGGATCCATTCGCCCTGTGTGTGGTCAGGATGTGTATTCAGATTTGGAAGTCGAGTCGAGTGGTGGTGGGATTGGCATACTCGGGCGCTCTGTCTACGCTGCATCGTGGGCGGTGGGCGGGTGGGAGTAGACGGTTGGCGGTAGGCGTGGGGTAGCGGGACTGAGATACGTCGGCGGGCGAAGTAAGGAGGGAGAGAGGGGGAGAGGGAGGGGGAGAGGGAGAGAAGAGGGAGAGAAGACAATGGCTATTGTTGTACGTGTGGGCTCTTTGGCGTGGGCAGCAACATGTCGTGGGCGCGGGGGGCAGGTGCAGGCGCAAGGCGCAAGGCGCGCACGTGGCTCGCGACAGGCATGGCAGGAGCGATGGATACGATGGGGACGGCGGCCGTTTGGCCCATCTCGGGGCCTTTGCCGGGCGCGTCAAGGACAAGAAGACGAGTGATAGGCGCGCGCAGTCCAGCAGCTGGCACCGCGACGCCGTAACACCATGGCCCTCTGGCAGCAGAACAGCCGTGCTGTGAGCGTTTCTTTTCTTCTTTTAAAACGCCCCTCGCGCCCCGACCCGCCTTCACTGGGCTGTCCGACTGTTGCCCGCCCGCGCCCTCGACCCCCTCCCCCCTTCCGATCCCCGACCAGACGCCTGCGACGGCTGCTGCGAGTTCCTCGATCCATCCACCCATACCGTTAAACAAATACAATACATAGACACGGCGACCCAGGCGGGAGGTTCTCCAGGGTCTGTGAGCTGAAACAGCCCCTGATCGCTCGGCAGCCCCACACTTTCTGCCAGCGCCCCAAGCCCCAAGCCCCGAACCCTAAAGCCCCCCAGGCCGACTGCTCATCATGGTCAACCACCACCACCAACAACAACAACAACAACAGCCACACCACCAGCACCACTCGTCGCAGAGCATCTTCACTCGCAGGCCCTCCATCTTCGGCAGCAGGAACAGGGCCGCCCGCCACACCCCCACGGCTTCGTCCCTGTCCCTGTCCGTCGCCCACACCCAGCCTGCGCCCGCAGACGAACCGCCCACGCTCACGCTGCAGCCCGCCGATAGATTAAACACTCCCCCAACAGACGATACCGACCAATCCGACCAGCTCTTCAAGCACCCGCCCACGCCCTCGCGACGCAGGCACACAAACAGGCAGAGCATCGCCTCGTCTGTGACCGATCTCGGCTCCCAGCTGCGCTCCACGTCGCGCTCGGCTTCACTGCGCACAAACACGTCGACGGCCACACGCAAGACATCGTCGTCGTCGTCATCCCACACAAGGAACCACTCGGCCACGCCCACCATTGCCCCGGACCCGGAAAAGGCCCCCGCCTCGCACGCCTCGCGCCCAAGCCTCTCCGTCTCCGTCTCCACCTTCTCGCGCAACAAGCAAAAAACATCGTCCGACGCAGCCCCGCACCACGCCAGCCTCGACCAAAGGAGCCCCAAGACGGTAGACAAGCCAAAGACTCCCTTCGCCATGGCCGTCCCCATGCCGTTGCGCCACCCCCCGACCCAAAAGGACATTTTGCAGGCAAACCAGCAGTCCAACCGCACCCTCGCCCCGGCCGCCCCCATCACCATCCCCAACGGCTCTAACCCCAACCTCGTCTACCAGCACATCCACGAGCTCGCCTCGAAACGCATATCCACCCTCGACTACCTGCGCAAGGCGTACGTACATATATCCCGTCTCTGTCCCTCATTGCTTTGCAGCTAACCCCCGCAGTCACGAAGGCAGGATATACTGGTTCAACACGCTCCTCTTCTCCAAAACAGACCTCACCCGCCTCCCCTCGTACACGTCACGAAACCAAGCTCGCCGCGCAACCCACTATCTCCTCCTCGGCTTCTCCCTCCCCACCATCCTCGACCTCAACGCAAACTCGCCCGCCGACTACCTCAAGGCCCTCAATGCCCTGCTCATCGAGTTTGAGCAGTACCAGTCCATGCACCCCACCGACGGCTCTCAGCCCTCGACCCTCAGCCGCGCCCGCCTCCCCCAAATGTTCAAGCGTGCAAACATGGGCATGGGCATGGGCATGGGCATAACCGGCAAAGGCCGTAGGAGCTCCAGCGCAACCGGCGACTTTCCCCTCCTCACCCCCAGCAACAGCTTCACCGGCAACGAGTCCATGGGCATCGACTCGCCCCCCACCGACGACCTGCTCCTCCCAAACGAATCCTACACACATCTCCAAACCCCTTCTCTCCCCTTTGACCCAGACTTTTTCAGCACCTTTGCCACCCTCTGCGACGTCCTCATCGACTGCTACACCCGCATCCTTTCTATGCTTAGCACGCCTGAAAGTGTCGCCATTGCCGGCGCTGGTGTCCCCAGTATTGTCGGCGATTTATTCAACAAGGCCGATGCCAAAGTGAGGAAAATCATCCTCGCAGGTGTCGTGAGGGAGTTTGAAGATAGTTGTCGCGCTGGTGTCAAGAGCGAGGTTGGAGGCGTAGGCAAGGTTGTCCTGGGCGGCTTGATGTGAGTGGAATATTGAAAGAAAAGAAAAGAAAAGAAAAGAAGAATTCAACTTTTAAATGAACTTGGGAATTGGGATATTAGCACAAAAAAGGCGCCATGGAGAGATTAACGGTTCATGCGTCACGATCTGGTTTTACGATATCCAAATACCGGCTACTGCTGCTGCTGCTGCTGCTGTTGTTGTTGTTGTTCTTGCCATGTATTTACTGACGTACTCGGTGGATTTTTAGGGGGGTTTTTTTTTCTTTGGCTTGTCTTTATACACGGAGCTTGGAGGTTTATTTTCATGTCTTTGCATTGCAAGTTGGCGTTTTCTTTTCTTTTTCCTTCTCTTTATAAGTTTGATTTCTTGAGCAAAGGAAGACAGGAACGGGCAAGAAGAATAGCTACCGTTTTTTTTTCTCCTTCTTCTTCTTCTTCTACTGCTTATCGTTCTGGTATGTGTTGTATATATACATCAAACCCGACGCTTTTTAATCTAGATATGTAGATACCAGGACTTTTTTGATTCAAAGTATATTCATATGTCTTTTCTATTGCACTTCTTCTCCTCTTTCCACATGCCCTTTGCCACCTTTCCTCGCCCTCACGCCGCAGCAGCAGTCCCCGCCTCATTCTTCTCGACCAAATCCACTACGCCCCTGCCCCTGCCCACCCTGACCTTCTTCATCTCCTCGCGGCCCTCACTCCCTACCGCCTCGCCCTCGTCCACGCCCTCACTCCCAAATACCTCCTTCTCCTCTTCCTTGATTTTCTCCTTGAGCTCCGCCAGCTCAATGCGCATACTATACGCATCCTCGCCGTCGGCATAGTACTTGGGCTCGACCTTATCGACGGCAAAGCCCAGGGTATTCCTATACAAATGCAGGGCAGCGGTATTCGACACACGGACATGCAGCGAGACATAGTGCGCGTTGAACGTCTCGGCCATGGCGCGCTGGCTCTGGCGCATGAGTTTCTCGGCGAGCCCCAGCCGGCGGTGCGTCCGCATCACAGACAGCGACGTAATGTGGCCGTGCTGCACGCCGTCGGTGGGCTCCTCTTCCATCTTCGCCAGCACGTAGCCCACGATTTTCGGCGGCGAATACGGCGTCTTGGGCGGCCGTGATACGTCGACGGCTACGTACGAGAGTTGTGGCCAGCTCATGGCGTGATATAGGTAGTACTTGCAAAAGTAGTTCTCGGGCAGGTTGGTGATGTTGGCGAGTTGCACGTGCGGAATGTCCGATGGGTGAAGCACGCGGATGTCCATGTTGGGCTGGTTTCTTTCTTTTGCTGTTTGTTTCTTGTTGGAATTTGTTCGTGGATGAGCTTTTCTCTCTCTCTTTGCAATTCAAGCTCCTTCTCTTTCAATCAATTCCCTAGCTCTTATTCTTCTTCTCCTTCCTCTCTTTTTTTTTCAGACTCGTCTGACCACGTGGACTGTACGACGCTTGTGCCGGATCTTTCTCAAGAATTGCTTCAACAGAACAAAAACCTCAGGTTCCCTTCTAGCCCCGATGCTGCGCTAGCGTCAATTGCGGAGTGCGGAAAGGCCGTTTGGGGCTGGGGAGCGCTCAAGGGATGTCGGGTCAGAGTTCAGATGGCGGGCGGTGCGTTATGTAAGCGTATATTGTGGGGTCGGCGATTAGATTAGCGCGGGGCCTATCTCCGTGGTTTGAGAGGACGCTGGCAGTGGCTGATTTTAGACTGTCGTACATGCCAACTCCTCTTTATTTTCCTACACCTGTATTGATACTTACATGCGGAATAGCTACTGTATCAGAAACCGCAACCCAACGCATCAAGTCACATGGTAAAACAACATCAGCACTTCAAATCTCCACTGTTATTGCTTGCTTCCTAAGCGCTCTTCATCAATGACCAGCATCCAGCGCTACCACCCCTTTCCCTATATACAAACGTATCATTGCCCCACATGCCTATCCCTCAAACAACCAGTAAATATGTCAAGAAAAAAAAAACTATAATACCACTAATATGTTGCCTATGTGTCGAAAAAAATTAACAAATCGCTCTTTGTGGATGTAAATTAGAAGAACGCCGCAGGATGCTTTCATTGTAATATACTTTCTTGCTCATGCGCGTAAATGTCACAGTATTTTGCTGCTTGACAACCTCACCGACTCAGAATGCGATCAACACCAGGTTTGACTATCGGTAAGTAGCCTTCGGTAAGCGGCACGTATAGCGCCTTCTTGAGTCCAAGCTCCATCGCCACGTAGTACATGAGTCGGTTGATCCACTCGCGTCTCGCTGCAACATCCATCCTCTTTGGCTCAGGCACTTCGAAATCTTGAGGAAGATTGATTGGGCGGTCATAAGGGTGTGCCGGGTTAGAGTCAAAGACGTGGTTCTTCTTAGCCATATGATCATATGCTGGGATCGTGTTTACTGGACTGTTGCTTGCACTCGACGCTTGATCGCCCTTCAATTCTGGGAAGATGGCAGAGAGGTCCGAAAACTGTGGTGCTATCGCATATGCATGCTTGAGATTCGAGTCGGCGCTTGGCTGGAAACCGTCGGAATTCGGCGATGCCATCTGACTCGATGGAAAGTGGGTTGGTGGTTGTAACGGACCCGAGTGTGTTCCTGATGCGTTAATATCAGGAACAAGACCTGAGCTGAGGGCAGCATCCATGATACCCAATGGCCATAAGCAAACATAACCTCTCATACCCACAACGTCTTGATACGACTTGAGATGTATGGGTACAGTGAAGCTGCCAATCAAAGCTGAGCAGTTCTTTTCAATCAACTCGACCAAGCGACTAGTAGCAGCTGAGTGGCGCATACGCAGACTTCTCGTACTGAATGCAGTGGAGACGCATTCCCCACCCAGTACTGCCGGATTACCTCCGGGTTGGAGGCCATACGAAGGGGCTGGTTCTGGAAATCGCAACATCCAATTCAGCATCTCGAGAAGATCACGCAAGAGAAACACTCTGGTTGTTCGATAGAAGCCCCATATCCAACATCTCTTGAGACTCGGATATGCATGAATCTCTGGCGGCGCGCCTCGACACGCCAGAAACAGGCTCTGCCACTTCTCGTCGTACGCCGCTCGAGCCTCTGGTGTATTTGGCGCCATTTGATAATCCCAGGCTGGTGCTATTGCAGACTCCCAGGCCTGGAAATCGCCATCCAACTCAACAGCAGCCTGTAGGATTTCTTGCATAGCCAAGCGACTTGTAGGTGGATGCGCGCTTTGCTTGATTTCGTGCCATCTCGCATGGAGCATGGCCTCTCTCCAGATCAACCGAATAACAAATACATTAGAATTGCTGTAAAGACTTGGGAGGTATTCTTCCGTCTTGACCACTTCTCTTGCGGGCATGGGCGGACGCTTGGCCGACTGTAAGTTGCCAAGTAACTGGGAGACGTGGTTAGTCATGGACACAGAAATTACATGGTCATGTTACCATTTGTGCATAGGCTACTTCGTAGACTCTGGCGGATATTGGGTCACTGTAATACTGCTCTACCGTTCGCAGCTGAAGCAAAGCCGTTGCGCCATGATGATGAGCAATAAATGTGCCTTTTCGCTGCACGTTGGTGAGGTTCTAGGCAAGTCAGATTTATTCATTTTTGTCCATTCACCAGACAGCCTCTGCATACCTCGTAAACACCCATAAGATAGACTGAGCACAAGGCTTCATTGGTGGCCGACCGCTTCTTATCCGCAATGATCTTGGTCAACATGGGAATGGCCTTGGCGACACACTCTTCACCCAACGCAGCTGCATGGGCATCTTTGCATCGATTCGAATAGTTGACATAGGAAACAGCATCGACGGCGGTGGCTATCAAAGAGTCCTCGGACGCGCCCTGGTAAAGCACGGGAATAAAAGTCCACAAGGCATCAGATGGCTCGTCCTTTGGTCGTGTCGGCGAGTCTGGCAAAACAAAGTCGTAGACGAACCGCTCGAATGCTTTTCGGCGAAAGTCGGGGTTCACTGCGGGGGTAATGGTCATTTTGCTCAGGTCAATGGTGGCAAGGGTGATATTGGATGCATCTTGAGTGTTGGCGTCATCAGTCGACCCACTAGGCGAATGTACGCTGCCGTTGGAGGAACGCGTGTCGTCCAGCCCCGGGGGAGTCGATTCATCGCTTGGAGGAGTTTTCACGTAGACAGCACTATTTTCTGCTGTGGATGGGCGCTGGTGAGATTTGGACCTCTTTCGCCATGATTCCTCTGCCCTCTGCGCAGCAGAAGCAGTCTGATTCCGAAAGAGGATATCGGCCTGATCGCGGTACTTGCATTCGTGGTTAGACTTTGTGCAGCGACTGCACGACGGCCTAGCCTCATCGCACTACGCTGACATTAGCCCTGAGAGAAGTAATGGGAAACACGTTGCTCACCTTGACCTTCCGGGCTCGACAAGCCTCGCAACCCTTGCTGGGTCTTCCCCGATAGGACATTGACAGGCAGCAAGCAGGCAGATGGAGTGACCAACAACGAGGTATGTATGTATGTAACTACGGGACGGGAAAAAAAAGAATGGCCCAGTTCGGAACACCACTCGGTATGACACTTTGTCCTGGGCCTGGTGTGGAGCGCAAGCAAGCAGAAGTCGGACAGGCCAGAAAGAGTGTAGCGCGCAGTCACGTGTGGTTGCTCAGGCTGAAACCCAGTCGCGGCCGTTAGACAGGTCGAAATAAGCGCCCGGTGGCTCGCGGAAAAAGGTCCATGTAGGTTGGCTGGCAGAGACAGTGGGCAAAGTAAGGTATGGGAAGGTTAGGCCTAGTGGTCGGGAAAAACGGCCCTGCATCTTGATGTGCCGCAGTTGGAGCGTCGTGCGTCGTGCGTCACAAGCGCCAGGCCTCCGACTGTTGCTGAGTCAAAGTCGGAGTAGACACTGGCCTTGGCGGCCCAACGGCTTTCCATTTTCTGCGGACACTGCTACACCAAGCAGAGGCCTCCTAACTCCATCTGTGTTTCGACCCGCCGTGCCCTCGTGCTAGCGTCAACTTTTCTCATCCTTTGCTCGCCCTCCTATTTGCCATGCTCGGCACTCCCTGTCCGCACACTTCCGCCCACCTACTGGACCACCACTTGCACAAGAGCCCGCCGTTTCAACGCTCGTATGGCAGGGGCCCCGAATCACCATCCTCATGTCAGCTTTGGGCTCCCATCGGCCCTTTTGCAACGGCTGCTTGGTTCCATATCACAACGGCTCCTGCAGCCTCGACACATCGCTCCAGTCTCGGCGCAGGACGACACTGCAGCTAGACGGTGGAGCCGCTGTGCCATGACGTCCCTCAGGGGTAGGCTTTTGGTTCTTCACCTTACTCCCCTTTTCTACTGTGTATTCGTACCCGGCCTGCACCGGATGCCCTTCGTGATCAAAAAAATATGAGGTGGGTCGAGAATCAATGATCTTCATGATTGAGTTTCACGCTACCCCAAGTTTCGGCTCCTCATCACGTTTGACACTTGACGGGTTTCTGTCAGCTACCCGTTTAGCTAATTGGACGCCACTGCATGCTATGACTATTATAGCTTTGCCAATATATGCCTTCCGCCATCTCCACTGCCCAGCACTATCTCATCGCTCCGCCAGTCTGGATTAAAAATGGTTTTGTTCAGTGGATTCCTCCGGTGTGCCATGTCAAACAACTCTTCGTATACCTTGCCATCATACCTACCCAGGGCACTATTCAAAAGCCAGTCGGGTATGGACCATGCATCTACTAATTTTACGGCGTGTGGGCGCAGCTCGGCCATCAAATCCAATATCGTATTCTGCAACGTATACACAGACTCGGGCGGAACGGCGGCCGTCATTGCAAAGGACGAAGCGGACTGGTCGAGCGTGTACAAAGCAAATAGCCGGAAGCATATCCGCATGACTGATTGATTAGGTGTAGAAACCGAGTCGAGCCCATTGTAAAAGTTGCTGACCAGAATTTGCTCAGAGTATGCACGGCTGAGATTGTGCAACTGTATCATCAGGCGTGTCCATGGCTGTTTCTCCACCACACGAGCCTGATAGGCACGATAGGATAGGTCTGCTGCCCGCCATCGAAAGGCTTCAACTATGCTTTGATCATCAACCATCCCTTCTTTCACCACTGCCTGGGGCGTGCGATATGTGCGGTTCTTGAGATAGAATTGGAATAGCTCGCTGGTCGGGTCTTGGGGTAGTGTCGCTTGGCGTTGAACAGCATCGCTCATCTTTTTGATCAGATATGCAGCCGCCTGTTGTGTAATCATCCAGTTATCCCCTTCAACTGTTGGCTTGGAGAGATAGTCAGCATTTAGCCCAACGAGCCCACTGCCGCCGCCAAAACCATGGCCACCCATCGCACGCCGACATGTCTCGATGCCATCAGCAGCAAGCATGGTACACAGACTCTTCAACCCCGAGCTTGCGCTGTGCAATTCACCCAACGGTCCAAAGTCGCCCTTTTCTATCGTCTCCCGCGACTGTTGGTACAACCTATACATGTATTCGCCCGTGTAGTGCAGTGCAAAAGCAGTCGCAAGTAGTGGCAGAATGCGAATCTGCACAGTGGGATAATCGAGTACCTTCATCTCTTCATCAGAGGGATTGGTTGAGTCGCGGTCTTTGAACTGTCGCCTGATGGCACAGTACCGCACTGCGACCGTGACTGCGCGGGCGAGGACTAGTCTTGCGTGCATGATGATTTGTGCGCGAACAAAAGTCAAACTACCGTATACCACTGCCGGATGGCCTCTCCGCACGAGCGTGCCGGTTTCCTCTGAGACGTCTGCATACCGGCTTAGCATAGCCGACTTTGGTGCACGAAAGTGGTCAAACAGCATGTAACCATTGTCCATACTAGCATAGCCATACTTCGGGCCGATATCACCCACCGCGATGCCGGGTAGAGGCTGGTGCGTCTTTTCATCCCGGATCTGCAGGATGAAGGTTTGCGGGCCGTGAGAGACGTAATCAGGGTCAACACTATTAGGTTTAGAGTCTTTGGTCGTGTTTGTTGGACTGCATGACAGCGGCAAGAGCAATTGCGCCACAACAATCTAAAAATGGGTCCATGTCAGTGACTGCTCTTTCAGACGGATATCCAGGTTCTGGAATGTCGTACAGGGGTGTGTGTGGTAGTGGAATAGGAGGAAAAGGAGGAAAGGAAAGGATACGAACGGCATGTGTGGCAGTCCTCCCCATTGAGCCATTCCACCACTTGCTAGCAGTCAAGGTTGGACTGTGTATCTCAAACTCCTTTGCGACTGGGTCCCATTTGGCCACTGTTTCCAGGCCTCTTACGTTGCTTCCATGGCCCAACTCGGTCTGCGCATAGCATCCAATGATGTCGTAATTGATAATCTTGGGGATCCATAGCTTTTGCTGCTCCTCGGAGGCCTGCTCGCGTACTGTTGTGACTGTGACGCCGTGCACGTTAGCCCCCAGCCTCAACGCACCGAGTCACACAGGTCCTGCATAACATTCTCAACCGTAGCCATCGCGCGGGACTCACCGAACATTGTCATATGCAAGAAATACGGACTAGTTTCATCATTCAGGTATTCAGCCATTTGGTAGTCCTCGTGATTCCAGCCCTCGCGTCTCATCAGCCTCTGGATGGTCTTTGCTCTGGCCAGTCCCAGTTGGTACCGGTCAGGCCGAGACAGGTTGAGTTGCTGGTCTTTTCTGAATAGCTTCTCCTTACTTAAGACGGCGAGGATCTTTTTCTGCCGCTCCAGAAAGCCATCCCTGTCGAGAAGGTGGTGTGCTAGTTGATCGACATCGATGTGCGAGCCGTCGCGTTCCGCCTGGAGCGTCGCCGTGCCGTCGTACAAGGGCTTGAGATTGTCGGTGAAGTCTGTCATATTGTAATTGGCCGCTTGTTTGCTCTCGCGATCTTGCAAATCAAGCCCGGTCGCCGAGCCGCCTGGAACAAAGGTGTCTGTAGTATGTGTGTGCGTACGTGTGTGCGTACGCGTGTGCGTGTGTCCCTTCTCAAGTGGCCAAATCTCATTTACGAGCAGAATGATACAGCCGATGTGTTTGGAAAAGGCTATACCGGGTGTCATTGCCCGGGGCTAACGCGGAAATATGAGAGGCATTGCTTGCCTCGGCTCGTCTCGTCCATGGTGTCTTCACACTCGGGCGGGGACATTGTTGCTAAGTGCAGTGGTGCGGGGGCCTCACATGTGGAGCCGAACATGCGGGGCTATCCGAATGCAGACAGCGTTGACTGATAGTGTCCTGACTAGTTGACGATCTGAGCAACTTCACATGGAATTTTAATAGGGTGAAACAGAATACATGATTGAAGCGGCCGTAAAAAATTGCCGAAGCAAACGCTATGCACTTTTTTGGCGGGAGCACGCCCCGACCCCCCGACTTCTTCTCCAAAACAAACTAATTGTACAGGATATCAGATGTCCAAACCCAAAATATGACCGAGAGAATAGCCCCGGCTGTAAAGCAAACTCCCCAAACAGTCCTCTGAACATGGTGCGAAGAAAAGAAAAAAATGTTACCGATCAATGCCCTGGTTGCACCGGGCGAATCATGCTACCGGGGCCCATGTCTGAGCATCTGAATATGCCGGTAGATAGTTAAGAACACCATCTTACTCAAGCACAGCATCTGCCCAGCTACGCAAGCCCCCTTCTTCGTCTAGCACACGGGTCATGTCTTCCTTGGCAAGTCGTACCAAGATCTCAAACGGTGCTTCTGCATTGTTCACAGGTTGCCTGCGTCGTGGGAGGAAGATGATTCCGCCATCGCTCGGTGCATAGGTTCGCCTAATAAACTCGGGCCGACCACCAAGGGATTGCTTGCCTTGGTCGGTGCCAGGTATACCCCAGCTCAGGTCGGCGCCAAAGTTCAGCCACGAGGATATGTACATGTCCGAGCCAAATGTCAAGGCCAGTGAAAGCTCGGTATCCGTGATTTGGTCGATCGACTTGAAGAATTTGAGATGGCGGGAAACCCAATCGTTGTCGACATCAAGGATGGTGCTCTGGACTTTTTTGATGACGTGAACGATGGTAGACACCGTTACACTGGACAACCTCGTCAGTGCGATTTTCTAGCATGCAAGGGCGGAGGTATTTGCTCAAAATTACGGGATGACAAACGTGTGGGTTCACAAAGTGTAACAGCGAGTGAGACAACAGGGAATAAACTCACCGGTCTTCAGACAGCATGTCTGAAACATTAAAAGTACCCTTTGAGAACAAGGCCATATTGCCCATGTAGTCTGCAGGAACAGGAGGGCTTTGTCGTTTTCGCAAGTCGGTCGTAATACCGAGGCTCGTCTCTTTTAACCCATGTTGGAGCAGTCGGTCTCCCCTCGCTCGCGTAACATGTGTCCATACCAAGGCAGCGAGCACATTGAACATAGTGGGCGAATGCTCGGGTGGGAAATACGACCGTAGCCTGTCCCGGTATTGACGTATCCGAGCAACTGGGATTACGAACAGTCTTTGGGTGCATGTAGTCTCTGTGGGCAATGTCTTGTGGTACTTGGGCGGCCCATCGCAGTAGCAGTCTGCATGGCTGCCCAGTCGCTGAGGAATGATATGACGATCAATGACTTGCCGCAATTGTGATTGCCTCTCAGCGACACTGATTGTATCTGGCACGGTCAGTCGTTGTTGTTGAAACATTTCATGAGAGCAAGTTACCAAAGACCCTGCTCTCATACGCGAGATGCTGGCTTGAGAGACTGGAAACGTTCGCCGAGAAGGCTTCCCAGAAAAGATTAATGCCAGAAAAATCGCACACACTATGGTGCATGTAGGTGGAAAGTACTAATCCGCCGGGAATGAAGAATGCTTGGCATCGCATTGCAGGTGCGTCGCTCTTCTCAAAATCTACTTTGCCTTCGCCGTCGACTGGGACACCTGGATACTGGGAGAGATCTTCAGGGACAAACATGGCACCATTGAAAGCACTTGGTGGCATGCCATCTCGTTTGAGCTGCTCGTATGTGTACGGAAAGTCACGCTCATTGTACGTGATTTGCTTGGATCGAAATACACACTTCATCTCCTCGTCAGACACTTCGGTTGGGTATTCCAAAGTGAGCTTCCCTGTTTTAGGATCCGGTAGAGTAAGTATTCCAGCAAGAAAGGGGAATTTCTTGAGTGTAGGGCGAAGGCCATTTTCAAGGCTATGTATGGCGGCTTCAGCATTATTCTGGTCAGGAAACTAGCACGTCAGTTAGCACCTACTACGCATTGGCTGCTGTCCTTGGGATTACCATACAGGAAAGATACATAGCGTTTGTACGTACACGCGCACAATGTGTTGGTCTAGGCAAGAAAGATGGAATGACTTTGTTCGACGGGACAGATTGTCGGGCTTGGTGATCATATTGAGCAGGCGGGGAGCAGAGCTGGCAACAGAGCCCAGAAGCCGGCTTCTGCTCATCAGCAATGGTAGGTCCAGTGACATGGCTGAGCGTTGCCCGAAACTAGTGGTATTATATATATGGATATGTCAAAAACGCCGAAGAGTCATACGCGCTCTCGAGTAGGTGAACAAGCACACGACATATGAAGCATGAGAGGCCAATTTTACCCCTTCACCGCAAGGTCCCATGGAGCTGCGCCTGATGTGACGGAGGGGGGGGCGGCATCGGTCCACCCTCCCACGGACCGAGTGTGCTATGGCCGCATGCGGAAACATCTGTGCGGGTACGCCATGCCCGTCGCCCGCTTCCCCGTCGGGCTGCCCTATCGACGACTCGCTTCCGTAGCCTCGAGTGCGCCAAACGTGTCTCGTGCCGCCTTCCCCGGCCGCCATTGCTCTATTGCGCCCAAGGCACGACCAAACCACCCAACATGGCGGAGGCGGATGTCATGCAGCCGACGCGCGTGAGTTCGCAGAGGGTCTCAGCCAGAGAGAGGTAAAGCAGCGGAGGGGTAGCAAGGGGTGTTGGACGATTTTGTTTTCTTTTTCTACCTCAGCTTGACAGTTCGAGGCGATGTGCAGGACTCTGGTATGCGGCTCGCAAAAATATGATCATCGTTCCTTGCTGACGTCTCCCATCCTAGTCAGCAGGGACCAGGGACGCATGGATGCTGTCTTTTCTTTGCCTTGTCCTGTCGCTTGCAAACAGTCGGCTATCCCAGCGTCGTCCAATCCAGCTGCCGCGGCAGTGGCTCTCCGGTACAGCGTGGCGCATTGGAAATGACAGTTTTGGTTGTTTTGCAGCATACATAGCCAAAGGCAAACACTCTGTTGTCTGCGGCTGGTCCGATCGCCGATAGCCTAATAGCCTCATGTGCCCGTAATAGGTCCCTCTTTTCGTGGTCGGTGTACGCCCCGAGGTAACAAAAAACTTTGCTGCAGTATTGCTCGGCGTAGGTACCCATGGTCGTGCGCGCACCACTTACGCACCCCTGGCGACAACAAGTGCAACGTACTGGCGCCCAGCTCTGTGTCATAAACCCCCATCTCGCTCCTTCGAATAGCATCTTGTACAAAGCGGTGTGAGGTATCATGGCAAGAAAGATTCCAGCAGGTCAGTAGCGAGACGTCATCCGATCGGTAGGCGTCTACGGAGACACGTTGCGGGTGGCCCGTCCCTAAGTGGGTCGAGACCGTCATCTGATGCCAGCAAACATTTGGAGCAGCAAGGCGTTGATGGGTCAAAGTAGCTGTGGCTATCGCAGTCATTGTGGCTGACATGAGTAGCATGGGCATCCCACGTCTTGTCTTGCGACAGCAACCTGTCGGTAAGCGAAACACCTTATGCACGATGCGCAAACGAACCACCAAAATGGCTGAGCAATTGGCCGAGCCCTAGCCGTCAGCTCTCTTCGCGCACATACATACGTAACGCCTCTCCAGTGTAGCCAACGACGCTTGATGATCCGTCTGGTTGCTGCGTGTGACTGGTGCCGCCAGAAGACTCACACCGGCTACGGCCATACAGGCAGACGACGGCAGTAAAAAAACAGGGAAAAGTAAGCCCGAGCAGACACTCAACAGCGCAGTACAGACGCCTGTCGATTCAATGGCCACGGAGGTACCTGAGACTGAAAGGAGTGGAGTATACACAACAGACTTTTTACTGACCGGAAATCCATGGCAGGCGCCTGATGCGCGCTGATTCTTTGCGGTTGGCGGGCTGGAGAGGCGATGACCAGACGCAGCATCATTGTTTGGGCATCCGGGTATCGTGTGTGCTAGGGTGCAAGGTTGGGCAGAAAGAAGTCCTGTTCCTATTGTCGCATCGAAAGCTAGTAAGTACCGTGTCTGTTGAATTCTAGGGTGGTCGGATCGCTTGGGCGACGATGGGCCGAGTTTTCTTTGACGCTACAACGGTCGGACGCAGCCTATTTATGACACAAGCAACTAACAACGGAACAGGCAAGACGGCGGTCGTTGTTGTGCGTGTGCGAGTCAAATGGCACGTAAAGTTGCTCGCAAGACGTTTTGGCATACGCTACGGGTACTGTTGAGCAGCGGCCTTGCCCGGCTGTTAGCGCCCGAGACGACAGGCTGCGGGGACGGCCACGGGAGTCTTTCCCCGCGATCTTTGTGCCACGATCGACTAGCAGCTCACCCTGCACCAAAATGTCATGACACCCCACACCTTGGCGAGCGCTTGATATGGTAGCGCTTCGTATCCCGGACACACGTGCAAATGATGCATGTCACCCAGCGTGTCCTATATGTGTCTTCCGGGTCCCCTTGGTAGCAACGCGATAATAATAGCAGCCGCAGCACCACCAGCACCAACATGGACGACCGATGTGATGTGGTACCTCGGCATGTTGGGTACAACGTGCTCCCGAACACTGTAGGAATTCACCATATCCAAGCACGCCCACTGGTCGTAACTGGCGGCTGATACGTGCATAGCCTTTGTTCAGTCGACTCCTCCGATATGCCGGTCAAATTCCCGCCCACATAGCCATTGAAGATACCCGCTCAGAGTTACGAAAGACCCATCTGGATCTGCTCACAGACGTCTTGGCTTTGCGAAACACCATTCTCAATACTCTCGATGACACGACGTGCAGAGCGTTGGAAAAGAGAAATGAGGTGTACATGGCTGTGTCAGCAGCGGGCGGCTACGAATACACAGTGGCAATCCTGGCGGTACTGGCGCTTGGGGCTGCCGCAGTGCCAATGACGCCTGCTATACCCGTGGAAGAGGCGGTCTACTTTACCGAGAAGTCCAGATCAGTGCTTGTGCTTGCCAGCTCTGCAAATCTAGAAAGCTGTCGTCAACTTGAACAACGCATTGCTTCTACCAGCAATGCTCGGTTTCGGGCGGTTCCAATAGGACCGTCAATCTCATCTCCTCCTCGTATTGAGAATATAACCATCTCCTCGGATCCCGCTTTGGAAGAAAACGCGCCCGCTTTTGTCATCTTCACAAGCGGTACCACTGGAAAGCCCAAAGGTGCAGTGATGCGAAGATCGTACGTCTTTGACTGTGCCCTATCCATAGCCGATCACTATCGGTTGACTGAGGACGACGTTATACTCCATCTGCTTCCAGTACATCACGCCACTGGCGTCGGCATAAACTTTTTTCCGTTTCTCGTATCTGGAGCCAGGATTGAGTTTCGTAGCGGAGGGTTCGATGAGGCTTGGACGTGGACGCGCTGGAAGGAGGGGGCAACCAAACCTTCTAGGCGGCTCACCTTCTTTTCAGCCGTCCCGACCATGTGGATGCGGCTGAGACGATACTATCAAAGTCATTTGCGCAAGCTGGATCCAGGTGAACTAGGCTTGTATGTTGCAGGTGCGCGACAGTTTCGTGCGTGTTTATGTGGAACGTCAGCATTGCCTCGGCCGCTGGATGACTTTTGGACAAATCTTATGACGCAAAGGATCCTACAAAGATATGGAGCGACTGAATTTGGGGCTATCTTTAAAATGCGCCTTGGAGATGGAAAGGCTCCCGAGGGTTCAGTAGGCGAGCTCGTAAGTGGCATAGATGTGAAGCTTTCAGATGGAGATGAAGGGGAGATACTTGTCAAAAGCCCGGTAAGTGAGTTCACTTGTGATGATACATGGCTCTCATCAAACGCAGCATATGTTTATGAAGTATCTGAATGATCCCGAAGGCACGGAGAAGGCGCACGACAAAGATGGATATTTTAAAACTGGAGACCTCGCACGAAGAGAAGGGAAGTATTATTTCATACTCGGCCGAGCGTCTTTGGACATTATCAAGTCGGGAGGGTACAAAATATCAGCTCTAGATATTGAGAGAGAGCTGCTGAGTTTGCCATATGTCGCCGAAGCTCTGGTTGTTGGCGTACCAGACGAGGAGTTTGGGCAACGGGTCGCAGCTCTTTTGTCATTGCAAGAAGAAGGTACGGACATGCACTTCGCAGGGGGGCAGTTGGATACGAGTATTTCGTTGACGATCGATGATCTGAGGCATGACCTTCGTCGGAGACTTGCTGGGTACAAGCTGCCGACCCTTCTGCGAGTTGTCAGCGGTGAGCTACCAAAAACCGTCACGGGAAAAGTTCAAAAAAAGACAGTCGGACCCTACTTCTTCCCGGAAGACTGGCGCAACTGCCCAGATATTCAAAAATGGGAGCCAAATACAGAGAGAAAGTTGGCGAGGCTGTGACCAATCGAGAAGGGGAGTCGCTCTTACAAACCGAGGACCTCTGACTGATTGGCATAAGATTCTGCTGTTGACAGATTTGTAAGCACACAGGGGCGCGCTTTTTAAAGAGAAAGCAGGGACTGAATATGTGCGAGTGAGTGTCGTAGAGATAACGCTCTTGGAGTGACGTGACTAGCGTACCTATGCCAGTGATTACTCAGTTCGGCACCAGTGGTTCCTTCCTTTTTCACATGCGACTCTGCACCGTCGCCAACAATAGTAGATGAGCTTTCATCCCCACACAGCAGCCGTATAGAATTTTAGAAGAAACAGAACTATATGACGTGGAGGTGCTTGAATGGCAGTCTTGAACGTTGAATAAAGCACAGAATGTGTTTCTGTGGTTACCTTGTTTACCCTGGCCACGGCGTTAACGGACGAAGGCGATCGCTATTATGGGCTATCGCCGTGTATGCAATGGACATGACGTCAAGCAGGTAACCTCCTAGGCAAACTATAATCTCTCCTTCCCAAGTTTCCGACGACAACAATTCAGCAGTCGATGATCAAACTTTGCTTTCAGTTGCCAGGTTGCTGGAAGATGGTCCGTATACTCACTTCACCTGGAAAGCGTCCTTGAGCAAAAGATCCAGATACCTAACAACGACTCGTAGATACTTTTCCGAAGCTGATCGTACCTGGTGGAACGCTTTCCACTCATTGCGACGAATTTCTTATTACCGTTACTTCCCATGCGTACCACGCAAAACTCGACTACATTCTAGGAGAATAAAGTTATTACATCCTCCACTAGTTACCGACATCACGCCCTAGCTCGACCCTAGTAGAAGCAGCACTAAGACGAGGTACAGAAAACGAAATATGATTGGCTCAATTACAAGTACTATATGTGTGCAAGAGCATGGATGATGCAGCATTACCATAGGAACATGGGTTCCTGCCAATGGATTATGTCGTCTATGCGAAGTTTCACAGATCAACGGGGAGTTTCTCTACAACTGAGACGCGGAACTGCATGGAACAGCTCCTGCACGCTTTGCCACACCACATGAAGATTTGTAATTGATCTTCGGAAAACCGATGCCCATTTCCGCGGCTACCATCGAGAAACAAGGACTTTTACACCGGAAAAGGGAACACATCGGCTGTCGATGGTCAAGTTTTGCTGGCAGTTGTCAGCGCTACGATGCGGCAAAATTCGGCGATCGCGGTCCATCACGGCGTTAGGACCTTCGTGCCAGGATTGCATCCGACACTAGTAATAATCGTCATCATTGTAACGGCTTTAGGGATACCGGTCAAAGGCGTGTCATGGAACTTCTAAGCTGAATTATTGGTCCATACCACGGCAAGCTGGCCGAATTCAGAACTGCATCCTTTCCATTCTGATGAGAATGACAGAATAGATTAACCCACTTGTGGATTTAAGGACTGCCTACCCCGCCAGATTTGTTCAGATACCCCTCAATCACCACATTACCACACCCGCGCCCTCATAACATTCGATACCGAGAATCAAGATGTCTTGTGAAAACTGCAAGAAGGGTTTCAAATGGAACGGCCAGACAGTTGGCAAGGAGACCAAGCTCAACAAGGTCGATGCCTACGTCACTGGCGACTCGAAAGACGCCGCCGTTCTTATTATTACCGACATCTTCGGCTGGACGCTTCCGAACATCCGTTTGATCGCAGACCACTATGCGCAGGAAGCCAATGCGACCGTTTATGTGCCTGACCTGTAAGCTTCAACCAGCCTTTGGCACAATTTCTAGCTAACCGTAATTGCGCAGTTTCAACGGCGAAGTAGTAGATCCGGACGCGCTCTCCGACCCAGAGAAGCAGAAAAAATTTGATGTCATGGACTTCCTTGGCCGCCACAACAAGGAAGTTCGTTGGCCTGAGATTAAGGAGCACGCTCAAACCCTGAAGTCGCAGTACAAGAAGGTCGTGGCCATTGGCTTTTGCTATGGCGGCTGGGCTTGCTTCAAGCTTGGTGCTGATCCCTCACTCATTGATGCCATTTCGACCGCACACCCGTCGCTGCTTGAGAAGTCAGAGATTGAGCAAGTCAAGGTGCCCGTCCAGATTATTAGCCCCGAGAACGACTCCATGTACACGCCCGAACTGAAGCAGGCTACATTTGATTTGTTGCCAAAGACGGGTGTACAGTGGGAGTACATCTATTTCCCAGGTCTGTCACACGGCTTTGCTGCGAGAGGCAACCCCAACGACCCCAAGCAGAAGGCTGGATTGGAAAGGGCTAAGAGGAGTGCTGTCAATTTCTTCAACGAGTTTCTGCACTAGAGGAAATCGCTACGGAATGGTTGATGCACCTCTAAGGTACATAATAATATATAAATAGGAAACATTTACCACTTGTTCGACAGAACAATTGCTCAAGGTGACGCGTATTCTCACAGGATCCAGATACAACCCTTTTTTCAATTCCCAGGTTTATCTCGGAACGATCCCACACTGGTGCGGTATGCCTACGAAGCTCAGCTCCCGATCGTAACTTTTCTTAGAAAGGGCATGGGCAACTTGCTTTTCTGCGCTTTTACAAACCACCTTGCATGGCAGGTCACCCCTTAGTAATACATGTGGGGTACGATTCAAACTTCGACTTAGCGTGCCTCAACTACAACAGGTTTCAAGTCAAAGGATATCGTAATGTAAATGTAATTTGCGAGCCATGCTACGTCGACGATAACTACTTTAACCCCAAGCCAAAGCAAGCTGGTATCATAATATATACAACAAGGAAAATCTACAAGGGTATCGCTATCCTTCTCGGCCTAAGCCTTGCTCACCAGACGAGCCAACCTAGAGCGAGTCTCCCAGCCCCAGGCGCTAACGCTGCGCTTACCCATGGCAGCAACACTCTGAGCATAGTCGCTAGTACCATGGCTGGGGTCGGCATCCTTGGGCTTGCAGCCGCTGGCAGTAAGACGGCCCTTGACAGGTGCAAAATGGTACTTGTCCTTGGTAGTA
This sequence comes from Curvularia verruculosa, assembly GCA_036172615.1. Lineage (NCBI taxonomy): Eukaryota > Fungi > Ascomycota > Dothideomycetes > Pleosporales > Pleosporaceae > Curvularia > Curvularia verruculosa. The sequence continues at coordinate 24,840 of JAWDHC010000248.1, forward strand.
TCCACCATGCTCTTTGCCGCCTCTTCGGTCCATCCGTTGATGAAGTCACCGTGTGAGCAGAAAGCATTGCCGCAAGATAGCTTGACGGGTGCGGTTCCAGTCCAGCCATTAGGCAGCACTTTGCGGAGATCGTAGCGGATAGAGAAACGCAGCTGAGGCATCGACTTCATGCCTTTGGGGCACCAATTGGGAGTTCCGTTTGCGCGGTCCTTGTACCCCGTCTCGAGCGTCTCGGTGTTGACGCACTGAGGGAAGTAGAGAAGTTGCTGAAGGTGAGTGGAGCAGGTTTTGCTGGGGAAGCCGTTGGCATCCATGGGGACCGGGTCGTCACCTTCGCAGAACCACTCGGCCTTTGCGTAGGGGTCCATGCCGGCCTTGTCCTTGGCCTCTGCTTTACCAGCGACCATCTGGACGTTCTGTGGAATGGGCACCTCGGCAGGGGTCTCGCCTAAGTTGTAGTAGGCGCTAAAGCGCATAACGGGAACGGGTTGGTATGTTTTGCCGCCGTCGGTCGTGGATAGGACAGTTGGGACCCAGTACACGCTCATGTCGTCGGGAACCTCTGCGTTGGTGCAACCTTTCTGGAGCTCCGCGCTGGTCTTTGTAGTAGCCACAACGGCATCTGAGCCGTAGAATGAGTGAAGATGCGACTTGTCGAACTCTCCGGGGAAGACAATAGGATCAATGTTCTTTTGCATGAAAGGCGAAGGAAGGTTGACTTGGGTATAGGCGCTGGCATATTGGGCGAGCAGGCTCGCAGTGAAGAAGGTGTAAAAAGACATCCTGTGTCTGTGTAATGAATGGAACGAAAGACTCACAAAGCCTTAAGGAAAACAAAGTAAAGAAAATTTGTTGGTAATGAATGGAGCGCGATGAGGAGAAAAAAGCTACATAGAATGGCGCCCACGTGCTACTTATGCCTGAGGCTCCAGTAAACACGCCGTGAGATACGGGGGGCATCCCTTCCTCGTCCTTGTAGGATTCATGGGCAATCTTCGAATCCACAACGTTTTCCTCCCAAGATGGCATTTCCGCCGTACGACCCCAAAGCAAATGTGGGTTTTCAGGAGCGCGGCATGAACGACGGGAAACGTTGGGCAAAGCGCTAAGCTTCGTACACCGAACATGATTGGCTTAGGCCGATGTCAAACACTAGTACCCGCTTCGTTTCCGTGTTCGCTACCAGGTTTCGAAACAGGAGCTGAGCATCCCGCCCACTGTTTCGTCCGTCCATATGTCAGCTTTAAAGGCGTTGAAGAGTACCGTAACGCTGGGTAGGGAAGCGCAGTTCTTAGCTTGTGAATCAAGTTGGTGAACTTCTAGGTATACTGGCAGCTCCTTGCCCCTTTCGTAGTAGTGCAGGATGCTGACAAGGTAAGCTCCTTTTGTAAAAGGGAAGACTGCTGAAATCCATGCAAAATTATCTGTAGAAGTCGATTGGAAACGTTCAAGGAGCTTTGCTCCTGCAGCCATAAAATCGCTTTGGGCTGCTTTTGATTGCCAAGCCATTGGAGGCTGCACATACTGCAACTACGCGACCGCAATCACATAAAAACAATTATTCGGGTTGTGCTCAAATGTCGGGTTATTGGATCTCACGCACAGATGGCATGGGGATGTGTGCTAGCTAGTTCACTTCCACACGCTGCATACGATGAGCCATCCTAAAGATGTTTGTATACCCGTTACGCGAGAATCATCGTGATGATCTTCTCAAGTTAGTGCTACTATCTTAAGACCAGAAACTCTAGGACTAGAATTTCTTTTTTGCCGAGCCCCTAACGAGAGGCACATTCAGTATGACCTTGTGTGTGTGTGTGTGTGCAGATATAGTCAAATCCATCATAGGTCTGGCTGATGTCAAACAAGGTCAAAACATGAGGACTACGCTTTGCATCATGTCGGCTTACCATAAAAGCGTGACTTACGTTGCAAATGAACGTCACATCACTCAATTGGCAAGATTTGGGGCCTCTTGATCCAGTATATAGACTAGATTCGAAGTTATGGTAAGATGATAGCAGTTTCTGTAGTGCCGATGTTGATCGATGGTACTCTCTATGTAATCGGCCGAGCTCAGACCTACTCTGCAGGAACTCCATACACCGACTATAGCGTCCCCTTCCCCCAACTTTCTCTAAGACCTTTAGCACTCAGCCCCGCACTGTTCTTTCTGTTTTTATTTATTAGGACAAATTTTTGTTGTGAATGTTGACTTGCCGCGCAGCTTGGATGTCTTCGGGAATAACAGGAACAGATAAAGCGACAGCAGTGCTGACAAAGGCAAGCGCAAGAGCTTTGAAGCAAGACATAGCGGATTAGGCAAAAATGAAGGATTTTGAAGATGGAAAATAGTTGAGAAGTGCAATAGCGATCTCTCTACACCGCGAGCTTCGAGGGCTTTTCCGTGCTTACGCTTTCGTGAATGTCTTAACCCCTATACGCACCGTCTAGTGCAGATCAGTTACTCTGACCACAGCTCACAACTTCAGTAAACATTTAGCTACGATACGATCCTACCAAGGATGAATGAGACCGGCTGTTATGGGCTAGGCGTTGCCTACGCTGTAAAGAACGGTGTGCGCTAGGGCACGTGAAGGACACACCTCCATAGCTCAAGCAACACAATAAATCCTGGCACGCAACAGTCTTCTGGATGGGCCTAGTCCGTAACACCGGCTGAATGCAGGGTAGCTACAACACTATCTAAGAAAAAGATTGATATCTGTAAGCAGCTTGCTGGGGTAGCTCTACCACTAAAGAGCAAGATCGTCACCTGTAAGCTGATCTTTGGCATAGGAACTGGGATCTCGGATACGAGCTTGAAAAAGCCCAATTTACGCGTCTAGATGACATTTTACAAGAGTTTCCTTTTTTGTTTTTGATCAGACGGCACCCCGAGGGCGAGAGACTAAAGGGTTGAAACCCTAAATATCCGCAATCTTAATCTTTCTATCTCAATTGGTCATGAGAAGAACCGTTCAATGACTCGAAAGGACTAGCCATTCACTTATCAGCCGCGTCCAAAGGCTTGTTCTGACCATATCCCAGAGTTTTCTCCCTCTTCTTGGCATCGGATTCATTCGGGTTATGCTTCATATTGTCTTGACTCTCAGTTGTTTCCTCCGATGCTCCGACACGATCTTGTTCTGGATGGCTAACCGGGTTTTGTACCGAGGCGTGATCAGCATCGTTTTTGTCGGTCTGTCCGATTGAGGCACTGTGGTTGATGTCTTGGCTCTCTGCGCTGCTCGCTTGGGGATTGGATACATTAGACGACTGGCCAGGTACAGCGCTGCCGGCGTATGTGCGAAGAAAAACAGGCGCAAAATCTTTGTTTGCTATGTTAGAAGGTTTAACGGTGAGGCGTTCAAAAAAACACATACTCTGGCTGCGCGGTTGAAGTACACGGCTCGTGTAGGGCGCTGAGCGCGATAAATTTCTTGAGATTCTCGAAAACATTGTACTTTTGATATATGTGAGTGAGTGAGAAAAAAAAGGAAAAGGACTTAATTCCTGTCATTCGAAGTTCTCTTGAAGTAGTGGTTCAAGCTTGTGGTTGACGTGCTGGTGATGTTGTGAGAACGTCATCATGAAACTGTGTAACCGAATGCGCAACGCTACGAATAATTCAGATGGTTAGAAATATAGTTTTGCGGAGAACCCATGCTTTCCCATTTTTGTTACTGTAAAAATATAAGAGGTACTCTATTGATTCAGCCAGACGTATCCTGACGCATCTTCTTAATGTAAATGAACTATGACGCCTGCTTGATTGTTCGAACCATCTCCACATAGCGGTAGCCAGCTTAGGTTACTAAGTACCTTGTATGCTTCAAGGTTCTACCAAAATGCAATTGCCTTGCTGGTCACAGTTGCGGCTTTCAAAAAATTGGAGCTCATGCCGATTCTTGATGTAAGCTCATGAAGCCTCCGTGGAGTTTAGACTGCCCAAACCCTCGCTAAACAAGAAGTGCTAAAATCGCCGTCATGATAGGTAAACACCCAGCTGACAAAAATGGCGCGACTCAGAAATGCCTTGCCTTTGTGTCGACAAATATTTATCTTTCTTAATTTTTTCTTCTTATTTGAAACTGCAGAGTTTCTCTCTTAGATATTAATAGAATATCGTAAAGTTCTTGGTAAATATCTACTATCTTGTAGTCGAGTTCTAGGCCTACGAAGTAAAGACCTTGGAGCTAAGTAGTGGTCTTGGTAGCGATTTTGGTGAGATTTGGCCTTTGCGGAGTCGCGCCATTTTTGTCCACCAGATGGTAAACTCATGTAAAGTATTTGCGAACAAGGACGAATTTTACGGTCATTGGCTGCTGTTTTGAAGCCATCTACTCAAAAATTGCTATCACGATACTCGCATTGGCTACATTTTTCAAATAGGGAACTCGATGCGTTCTTGGCATGCTCAAACATGCGAACCTCCATTTCTACACTTACAATGAACAATGACCGTACGTATGGGACACTGAGTTATTGGTTCGCGCAGTTCCTAAATTTACGTATATTGCGCCACATGCTCAGCTCCCGACAAGCCAAATCAGAGCAAATATCTCATTCTGGAAGGTAGCATGCCATGTCACACATTGACTTTCCACAAAACTCGAATTCAAAATTGGTAAAAGCTTCCAAAACGTTTATTAGAAACAATTATTTACAAATAAGGATAAATGATCTACAAGTAATCAATATCGACCCAATTTTCTCTTTCATAGCCACTGCCGAACAAATCTGACGCTTTGATCAACGCCTTAGCCTGCGAGCTCCATGGCACTCTTGCAGATATATTTGCACCAGGCCCTTGATTCTGGTATTCCTGGTAAACAACATTATCCGTACTCTGCACGTCATCCCATCTCGACCAGCCTCTTGGGGTCACCACATCGCTCATGTAGCTCTGCTGAAAAACAACCCTGCTGTACGGCCTCCAAGGTCTCCCCAGATCGGTTGAGCTAGGCCCACTGGTGCCCGTTATATTGGCCTTATTGAAGACATAGATGCTCTTGTTCTCTTCCGACTCGCGGCCGTTTGCAGTAATGAATCCATCGCCTATGGTTTCAATGTCCATCTTGTTGAACCATGCGATTGCTCGGAGGCCAAAGATGAAATCTACGGCTCCGTTGACGTACGACTTGGCGTAGATTTGGCGGCCAATATTAGCGTAGATGGTGTCTTGATAGCCGGTGAATTTACAGCCGTAGAAGCCTTGGTTGGTGTTTTGCGCGCTAACGGCTAAGGCTTGAGAGCCCGCACCAAATGTGTTGGCGATGTTAAGGTTGTACAGTCTGACATTTGATGTCCAGAGGCGGAGAGTTGATGTTGCATCGTTGTTGGCTAGGCCGGGTGTTTTGCGCGAGAGGTTGTAAGTGAGAAGGACTTGGTTTTTCTTGTAGGTGGTGGCATCGTTCGTGTAACCTTGAATAGTGAGAGGGCCTCCAAGCTGGGGTATGTATACTTGTTCAGTGTATGTACCCGGGAATATGAATATCTTTTGCGCGTCCGTCTTGTTATGAAGTCCTGTCACTGCGGCACTGATGTTGAGGTAGCTGTTGGGGTAAGCACCGGATGCATCGACCACTAATGCTCCTTGGTCGGGCTTTATGCGCACAGTTTTGTCAGCAGAGGCCAGACTCAGTATGCTGAGTATAGCAGCAGACAAGGATATATGAGACAGCATGGTGCTATAGCAGTGGTGCCTTGCAATCCTATCTACAGAACCGGTCGCTACAGTACTTATATTCGAAGAAAGACGGCATTCTCCTCTAACGGGACTTACTGTTAATTCGCCGCAGCTACGCCTCCGGGCAAACTCTACTCAAAATGCTTTAATGACCAAGGTATCATGGGCTCGTCGGCAATCATGGCGGGCGGGGCCAATTTAAGGAGAGCGATGCATGATTGGTGGCACGAGTGGCTCCGCTCAGCCTTCGGGGAAACCTGGGGAAATCGCATCGTGAAAATCACCGAAGCGACTGTTTCTGGAAGCGCGCGGATATTAATCCTGGAGAATGAGCCCGCTAATCGGTCACCCGCAGCGTTGGATGCTGCAAATAAATAATCCCACTGAAAACGTCACGGTTTACAGGCATGTATCATCTTTTGCTAGAATCAGACGATGCCTTGCCACTTTCGTCGACTTGTACATACGCATAAGGAAAGCGACAGCTATGCGTGGTGCTGTATTCGTAGTACAACAAGATAGTCTGTTTCATACCCTGCGATCGGTTTGATTGCTTCCGTCCTTGGCTTCTTAAATGCCTATAATTTGTCTCCACCACAGAGCTACCTCAAGGTTCAGGAGAAATAAAACAAGTATCTTATCACATGCTGTCGACGCCGTGGTTGAGCTCAGATGGCTAGACCTTTGCTCTCCTATCACTCATTACTCGCGAAACTTGCGTAGATAAACCTTGCAAATTTAACCAAAATGGCAGCAAAATCAAAGGGGTTAACGAGCGCATTCAGAAATCATTGAAGCCAAAGTGCATTAATAGAGTACTGAATGGACTGTCATGCTTATGTTCACATTCACCTCCGTTTGCAGGCAACAGGTGCTAATTGGAATCACCGCGTAGCCCGTCATCTTTAATTCATGCAACACACATACACCCTGCAAACATTCACCATTATCACAAAGTGATAATTTTTTCACAAAAGATAAATTCGCTAGCCCAGTATCCAACAAATAATTCACCATCGACCCTATCTGACTACCGTCTCATCACCAGCGTTTCCAAACACGCCATCATCGGCGCATCCACCAAGTGCTCCTTCACCACAAGCATCATCATGGCATCTCGCCACCTCTTACCACTTCAGTCTGTCATATTTCGTGAGCAGCAGAGCCGCTCTCCAACCCCACGCCTATGGGCCCGCCGTGCGCAAACACCAACACTTGTCAATCTGCAAGACGCCATGGATACGACTGTCACTGCGCTCCCACCGCTGCCCTCCGCCACCCTCACTATAACCACAACCGCAACAAAGGAGGAGCCCGATCAAACGTCGATATGGAAAAGGCTATGCACGGCTGTGAAGAGGTGGTTTCATCTGGTTAGAGAGACAATGGATAGGCAACGGAGTAATAGCACGAATGAGGGTAAAGAATCAATGTGTCAGAAAGTGTAGTTAGACTTGGTGCGCAAACAGGTAGCATGCAAGGGAGACAAAAAGAAATGGCATTTCTTTGAGATTAGGAAAATACGCTAAGAGCCTGGAGAAAAAGAGACGGTAGGTACGTTTCAGAACGATGAGCAACCTAGTATGACGCTAAACGTAGGTACAGTAATACAAAAACATAGAAGATATATATAAAAGTGACACTCATATCATGATACATACCCCTATATCCTAGGTGGAGGAGGTGACAGTGGTAGTTGTAGACTCCAGAGTCCAGCTATTTGGCGATCGCCACCACTGGTCCTTACTCTTTCCACTCTTTGAACCTTCGGTGAACGAGAGATGGGATCTCTCTGGCTTCTCGACCTTGACCTCTACATCCTTCATCTCCATGATTCCAGAGGACTCTACATCGAGAGTAGCGGAATCGTTGGTTTTGTAACTGCCTTTGTACTTGTATCGATGGGCATCGCCGTCGCTGACCATCTTCTCGAACTTGCCCTGCAGACTGGGGTAGACGTGCAACAGGAGTGCCTTGATGTTGGGTGCGCATGAGACAATGACGGCAAGATGGTTTTCTATAACAGCGCAGATCATCATCGATGCAAAGCGGAAAGGGAAGTCTGGGTGCCTAACTTGTTGGTCCATGAAGTAAACACGTGCGGCGCTTGCTGCGAGGACTAAACCGCCGAGAGCAAAGAGGCAATTGACGGCGATGCGGTGAGAGCGACGTAAGCGGACGTTCCAGGTAAATATTACTGGCATGATGTAAAGAACCGTATCGTTCACGAGCATAAAGGCTGCGTTATATGTGCCGAATATGTTATTATCGATGCAGTATCCATCGAGCTTATTGTTCCAGAGTTTCTGGACTGGAACACACTGAAAGATGCCAATGATAACACACGAAAATCCGAACGCAAATGCAAAACCGTGCATCACGTATATGAATTGGCGGTGCCAGTGTTCGAAAGTGAGCTCGGAGTAGAAGAGAAGAAGGGAGTGCTTAACCGCCCAATTGCACATGAAGTAGAAGAACAGTGCTGCCATGACCATCTTGTGTACATACTGTCAGCCATGGAAGTCAAAAGGGGTATATAGACACGAACCTTGAGAAAGGGAGTCAGGTTCTCGGGTGGAATCCGGTCTATGGTGAGACCCCCACCAATTCCTGTACTGGCTATCTGTACTATCGAAAGGCAGATTGCACAAAGCCCCGCATATGCAGCAAGAGCTTAGCATTGTCAGCATGGTTGGCTGAGGTATTTTGCATCAACATACCATCGTGCCAGCTAAACTGGCTCACCATTCGAAATTTCCTCGCAATACGACAACTGATAGCCAGGGCAGTAAGCAAGATTAGCGTTGTGTTGACGCCAATAATGGCAGCCCGCAAGTCGTTAGTCATGGCTAATGGTGAAACGAAAGTATCAAGAGGTTAGTGACCATGCATCCCAATCCCGACCGTGTGGGTTCACGTTTATATGCATGTTGGGGGGATCTTGCATACCGCAAATCTCTTGATTTGCTTGTCCGAGAAGGCGGGCCATGACGCGGGCTGCGGATAGTAACATAGGTGCCCCGTGTCGGCGCCGCTGTCCCTCACCACACGGCACGGAAGCGTGAAGGGTCGTTGTGGAGAGACTGTACTAATGTAAACAAAGTATAGCGGCATGTGGAGTGGCGCCTATAGTATCATGGCCTTGTCCGCAGCGATCTAGATGGTGTAGGTCGGTTGGCTAAAAAAAACGTTGCTAAAGGTTAGCCTGTATCTGGCCTTAGGGGCTAGTTGACTGATCGTGCTCAACGACGTTGCTTTTCTGGGGAAGCAGACTAGCAGCCGCAGATCTTGGAGGTATCAAAACAAAATAGGTCTCTACGCACTCTGCAGGTTTTTGACAGCATGTGGGCGGTATTGGAGCTCGCAGCAACTGAGGCCGCACAATTTGTGGGGATCATGAGAACAAAATAAAGCGTGGGAGCATGGTGTTGTTCTCATTTCTGATCCTATGCGTGTCAATTTGGGCGGGCTGAGACTTTGCTTTTGGACACTTTGCCCTGCTCCACATTGTTACTTGTTTTTTCTCTCGATGCGAAGGGACCTGTCCCTTTTTTGTGCCAGCGAACATCGTCAATTTCCATGGCGTCATGTCGAAATTGCCACCACCACTAAAAGGCCTGGACCAAGTTCGTCCGCAGCACTACTTGAAAAGAAAAACACTTGGAGTTTCGTGTTGTGGAGGTGGATGTTGTAGAGAGGAGAAATTAGACGATCGAGTTACATTTCCGAAGGTGGAACGGTGAAGAACGTTCCGCCACCGATACGTGGCATTGACAAAAAAGCGCCAGTGAGTCATGGGGAGTTTTAACATTGTGTATTTTTGTTGACGATATCAGTGCTGGACAGCAGAAGTTCTGGTTGAGATAGTTCGCGAGGCTTGATCTCAAGAACAGGGGCCATCAGAGCACTGTGTTTCCAAGGATACATAGGCTTGCATGCAGATCTCCGCACGCGAGGCACACATGCACACTGGGCATGCCGATGCTAGGCACTTGGAACTCTGATGATCTTCGAAACAAAGCACAAAATGCGCATGTCGTACAGAGTGATTGGAGCATGGATAGAAAAATCACAACGACGGCCAAGGTCTGTGTCAATCCAGCAACAGCAAACATGGCGACTACGTCATGAGAACGAACGCCTGTAATAGTATCGTTGGCGAAGGCTGGCGGGCATGGTTTCAAAGAGCGAGTGAGGGACGGGAGCGTGGTGGAGCGGGCCGTCTGGTAGGATTGGGTGGGGGGTTCAGCTGAAATGGGCGCGGCGACTGATTGGATTGTAGGTGAAGTTCGAGCGACTCTTGTATTCGAAAGCTTTCTATAAGGTGCCCCCATCAAGCTGCTCGGGTGTACAGAGTAAGCGCTTGAGAAACATTGTTTTCCTGTTCGTCAGAATGTCGTGGAGCATTGTTTGGGTGTCCACGAGTCCCACCGCTGACTGACATAAGCAGACGCTAGCCGCATTAGTCGCGAGGTAATCCACCGCTTCCCATTCGTCATCGGCCCTCACTTGATGGCGTTGTGTACTTCTGCAATCAATACCCATATAGTATCGCCACGCTTTTTGTAATCTCGGACAAACACTCTAGACCCTATATTTCACTCACTGCTTCCGTGCTTTTCTCTCCCTCCTGCATGTAAGAATTAACTCGTCCCGAGTATCCGTGTCATCTTTTTTTTCGGAGTGAACGTCTCTCACCTCGGATATCCGCATTACCAGGCCCGCCGCTTTTTTAGGTCGGCCGAACAACGACAATACAATAACAACTCCGGCAACCGTCTCACTTCCTTCCAATTTCCACCACAGCAAACCTTACCGCTGCCATGTCCTTCTCTTCCCTCGTCTCCGATATTGCATACCGAAACTCGGAACGGTCAGAGCGACCAGATCTTCGCTCCCAAGCATCGGAAGCCCGCTCAACACGGTCTTACGCTAGCACCACCGCCACCAGCGTGAGCCTATCCGGCGACATCAAGAGTCAATTGCATGGAGGATACAGCCATCCCCTCTCCCGAGCATGGCAGTCGGAGCGCCAGTTGACCAAGGTAAGGCTCGCACGACCTTTTCCCCCACCAGAAGAAAACATGACAGGAATTGACGCACAGCGCAGTCGATGCTCATATTTCCCCTCTTTATTTCCGACCAGCCTGACGAAGAGTCGCTCATCCCCTCGCTACCCAACATCCACCGCCGGGGCCTGAACAGGGTCGTTCCATACCTCACACCTCTCGTTGCAAAGGGTCTGAAGTCAGTCATCTTGTTTGGCGTGCCGCTCGCGGCCGGTTCAAAAGATGCCCTCGGCACCAACGCAGACGACCCCAAGGGCCCCGTAATCAAGGCCATCCGCCTTCTTCGACGAGCTTTTCCCGATCTCTTTATTGTCGCCGACGTCTGCCTCTGCGAATACACCTCCCACGGTCATTGCGGCATCCTGCGTGATGACGGTAGTCTCAACAACGCCTTGTCCGTTGAGCGCATTGCTGATGTCGCTCTCTCATATGCGCAGGCCGGCGCCCATTGTGTTGCTCCTTCAGACATGAACGACGGTCGCATTCGCGCAATTAAGCTGAGGCTCATCGAGGCTGGAATCGCACACCAAGTCACACTCATGTCTTATGCCGCAAAGTTCTCGGGATGCCTGTACGGCCCCTTCCGCGATGCCGCAGGCTCATGTCCCTCCTTCGGCGACCGAAGATGCTACCAGCTGCCGCCTGGTGGTCGCGGTCTCGCGCGCCGAGCCATTGTACGAGATATTGGCGAGGGTGCAGACATCATCATGGTCAAGCCAGCCAACCAGTATCTCGATATCATCAGCGATGCCAAGGAACTCGGAAAGGACATGCCAATTGCAGCGTACCAAGTATCGGGCGAGTATGCCATGATTCACGCCGCAGCAGCCGCAGGTGTCTTTGATTTGAGGCAGATGGCCGAGGAGTCGACTCAGGGTATCCTGCGAGCTGGCGCTTCGATCGTAGTCACCTACTTTACGCCTGAGTTCCTCGATTGGCTGGACAACTAAAAATCTACAATGGAGTTGATCGAACGACGATATGGCATAGAAGTTATGAGGCGTAGTGGGCGTTTAATGATATCTACTTCGGCATGCATGAAATTTCACCATCCTGACCATGGAAAAGTTTCAAATGGATATTTCATTATAGTTATTTTGTCTTCTTTTCCTCTTTCTTTTACTCGTACGAGAGGGAGGAGGAAGAAGAAGAAGAAAAAGGGTCTATGTCCCTGCTCCATCTGAGCTCAGAGGATTTTTATCCACAACGGGACATGGTAACAAAAAGAAAGGAAATGAATGAATCAAAACACCGCACCCAATGCTTAGTCCCATGTTCACGAGTTTTGTGCCATCAAAAAAGAGAAAAAGAAAAAGAAAAGAACAGAAGGGTTTCTGGACGTGAGTCCATATCTCACTTAACATCCAGCACCTTCCTGCCCTTCCTCCTCGCCTCCAGAACCCCATCTCTCCACGCCGCAACCCCCTCCAGCGCCGCCTGCGGATCCGCCTTGCGCATAAGCAAATAGCCCTGAACTTCTGCGGGCGAAAAAGCACTCTCGGGCAGACTATCTGCAAACTTCTTCGCCATGTCATCGAGTTGTTCTGGCGGGAGCGTAGCGAAAGCGGGGCGGGAGGGGGGAATCGGCTGTACGGATTTCTGAGTATCATTGTCTTTGCTGTTGGAGGTGGGGAGGGGCTTTGTATTATTAGTATTATTAGTAGTAGTGTCTCCAGTGGTGGATTTTTGCTTGGCAGCGAGTTCCGGCTCGAGGCTGTACATGCGGCGGAAGATATCTTCGATCTGGGCGCGAGTTGCGAGGGTGAATTTGATCTGCACGTCTACTCTTCCTGGGCGGATGAGGGCCGAGTCGAGTTTCTCCGGGCAGTTGGTGGTCATGATTAGGACGCGACCCTGTTGTAGGTTAGGAAACAGAAGCCAAGGGGGGGGGATGTTAGAGGGGGAGAAGAGGACTTACTTCGCATGAGGCAGCGCCGTCGATGATGTTGAGAAGACCGGCGAGAGAGATCTTGCTCTTTGTGCTAGATCCTTCTTCCGAGTCTTTGGTCTTAGTCTTTGATTTCTTCTCTGTGCTTGCTTCAACGGCGCTGTTTGTGATTGAGGCTTCGTCTCCTGATACCAGTGTAGTCGTCTCGCTGTCCGTCTTGGGGATCGACTGATTCCTCAGTGAGCGAGTGATTCGTCTACGAAGCGACCACTTCTTCTTCTCAAGATCGGCTGCGTCATCTTTTTTCTCCTCGCTTGACTTGGCCGGCTTCTCAGCCTCGTCATCAGAGTCAGAATCCAGACCAGTTTCGACACCCCCAGGACGTCCCTCTCGCCGAATACCCGCAGAGTCAATGTCTTCCAAGAGGACAATGCAGCGCTCAGGAAGTCTGCTGAACAGCGTGGCTAGCTGAGACTCTGTCAAATCGGGCTCACTCAGGGACGCACAGTAGATGCTCAGTCCAAAGATGCCAGCAATAGCAAAGCTCAGCGAAGTCTTGCCCGTGCCCGGAGGTCCATGAAAGAGATATCCCCGACGATGTGGGATACCCCGTGCCGCATACCAGCGAGCAGTGGCCGGGTGGAGGTATTCATTGACATCAGCAACGATCTTATCCTTCTGTTCTTGGTCCAGAGTGACAGTGTTGATAGGCCGCGACGGCCGAGTGGCTTGATGTTCCCAGTAAACCCCGTACTTTCCCTCTGATCGATAAATATCAGTCGTCCTAACTGGCTTTCTACTATTCCAGGCGCGTACGTGGTCGATCAATTCCTTGATAGGCTGTGCACTGCGGCCCATGCAGCGGAGAACGAGATGGTACTCGATGCGCTGCGCATATTTATTCTCTTGCCGGTCCTTTGTGAACTGGAAGCGAGTACCGTTGTGCTTGAAGCTATCGTCACCCATGTTAGGCTCATAGTAGATTGGGTTCTTGCCAGACCACTTGTCGTAGCTGAAGATGCCCGATTCATCAACGACGTCCTCAAATTCTGCCTCGTCATCGGAATCAGAGTCGGAATCAGAGTCATCGCAACGCGCCCGCGGTTTCCTAGACGAAGCCTTGAGGTCGCGACTGAGCTCTGTCATTTGCTGTGCGGATATCCATGTGATGAACTGGGCGTACAGCTCATCGTCATCATCGATGCGAATGGCTGAAGTTCCGTAGTCCCTATGGAGAGTTAGTATCTCGAGATTTCAGGCTTGACAATGGCTATGTGGGATACGTACAGCAAGTAATCTCGCACCTGCTTATAAAGAAATGAGAGGCCTTGGTAGACCCCAAATAGTAGCAGGTACATGGACATGAGGTTGCCAGCGTCCAATCCCAGCTTGCCAACCAAAACCTGAATCATTGCTCCAAGCCCAGGAATAGCGACTGCGGCCTCAGCAAGGCCTTCCGGCAACGTTCCCACCATATTCGCCATGATGGATTCAAAGTTGATGCTGCGCCCCCTCAGTGTACCAGTGATATTGAAGAAAAAGCCAGTGAAAGTGCGGGTGTACTGTAGTTTATACGATCCGTTTGCGCTTCACTGGTCAGACGTCAATGAAAGTAGTGAAGTTGTGCCCAATTCGAGTAAGGCAGTTTGAAGAGAGAGTCAGCGCGCGAGTGTGTGAATCTGTGAAAGAAAAAAAAGAAGAGGACAGAGCAGCCAAACAACCAGGACTTTAATATCTGAGGCGCGAACCCCACACATGATTGCCTGATGCACGTCTTCTCATGATGAGTCTAGTGCTCTCACTTCTTTCGCTAACCCGCACTATGCTCTGGTGACTGGAACGGCCCCCCTGCCCTCCACTCAAAGGGCGCATGGCAGCCTAGGGCCAAGACGCACATGTGGCGGTGTTACATTGCATATTCGCCCAAGTCCGAAACTGCACACAACCGGCTTTCTTTACCCGCTTATGCATATATGTTTTCAGGCGGCAAAAATGACTACATTTCTGCATTCAACGGTCAGAAAGGCATGTAAGACAGCGATCTTGAAATCAGGGCTGAACATGACTGCACATGACAGTGGCCGTGTACACTATGCTGCAGCATCATCATCATCATCATCAACATCAGCCTTCACCGCAGGGCTGAAAGTCCCACTGACGCCCTCACATTCGCCTGAGATCTTGAATTAAACAGCTGGGATTGCGGCGCCGCTGTGGCGCAAGGGCGTCAAGGATACCTACATGTGTTGCCATTCGATGCCTTTACTCTCTCAGGTGTTGTTGGCAAGGGCTGACGGGAACTAGCAGCTGCTAGCTAAACTCATAGCGTATAATGCTAAAAAAGATCCAGGACCCCCATCGGCACCGGTGAAGACCGTGTGGCATGGGTTCAGTCATTGCAGCCTTGCGCTTGTGCATGTTGATGACGCCGTTGGAAGGCAGCAGGGGTGGCGCAGCGGTTGTGGCTGTGGGGGTTGGTAGTTGTTTAAGTACTAGCTTCTTCTCCTCTCCACACGTCAGTTCTGTTCTCCAAAGAACACACACCCGTTCGCAGCGCATGATTACAGCATAGCACATTCAAACACGAACATATATAGCGATATGAAAGATCAAAAAATGAAATTTCAACACTTACTACGACTCCTGCACACGAAAAGGCACTCCAATTCATAATCAAACAACAGAATATATTCCATTTACACAAGGAGAAAACTCAGCCTGACACCAGCGCTAAACAAAAATAGAGGGAATCCCAAAGCTAGATCCAAACAGCTTATAAGTACAACACAGCCCATGTCAACTCTTTTCTTTGGCCCTTCCAAAAAAAACCCCCCATTACAAAAACGTATTTCATTGCTGGGCTTGTTCGCAAGCAAACAACCAACAAAACTGAGAAAACTGTGTCCCGAATAAAAAGCAGGACAAATTGGTATCGTTAGAAAAACAACAAGAAAGTGATTGTCCCTTTCAATCTGCGCCGGGTATATAAACCGCCCTGTGTGTCCATTCAGAACGTTCCTCTGGTAACGCCAAAAAGTATAGAAAGAAGAGAGAAAAAAAACAGTGATAGGAGAGGCATTAAGTTGGTTCGTTGTGTCGAAGCGAAGGATATGTCATGTGCATGTGCTGGCTTGGTTCCAGAGCTTTCATAATGGTTGTGACTGGCCTTCTCTGAATCACATTTATTGTCGACTGTTACGATTGCGTTGGCGAAGCAGGAGATGGCGTCGAAATTCCCTCTGTGGATGATTGGGGAGATACGCCATCTTGAACGTATGCAAGTGGAGCCCAGACTCGCCAGTGAAGTAGGATGATGTGTGCAATGCGATTAGCAAGGTCTACTAACTTGGCTGTCTCTGGGTGGACGTGGGCAAGAGCAAATGCGTCAGGGGTAACGGCCCGTGAAAGACTTGATAGAGGAGGCATGGAAGGTGAGATGGGGACGAGGTTGGTGAACAGGTCTACCGGCGATGAGGTCTTGAGGCGATCGACGTTGGCGAGGATCTGCGGTAGTAGCGAGGCTTCGAGGCGGGCGGCGTGATGAGAGGTTCGGCGAACAAACAGCATGCGCAGGTTCTGGTTGGCCTCAGCCATGTGGTCGAGGGTGTATGTTTCTGATTGTCCAGCAAGACGTGAAGCATGTCGCATAATCTCGAGGGATAGGGCACCAGAGTTCATCATCCACTGGTGAGCTCCGTGCCCAGCTGCTTCGGCCATAATGGCGGAGAGTGCAGCACGGAGTTGCTGGCTGATAGCGAGAGTGATGGGTCCTTTGTATCCGAACTGCTTCGCCATTGCGACGCACATATCCATGCAGACCTCAAACATGACGAGGTCATCAACCTCAGCTCGAACTGTACGCAATCGGTCGCTGTCAAGAAAGAAGGTTTCGGGGAGGTCTCCTCTCCTGTCTCGCCCAAAAGACTTTGCTGCAACCGCACGTGTAAAGACTTCAAGCTCAAAACCAGGTCCGGCCCTTGATTGCGATGGGCATTGCGATCTAAATTCTTCGACGGCGGCAGTGAACCAGGTCCTCGCGGCATTGATGTTGATTCTGGCTCTGCCACTTAACAGCCGGTCTACGTGATAGTGCTTTTCAAAGTTAACCGTATCCTCGATTAGCAGTGTCCTTAGGTTTCGAATTTGGTGGTTAGCGACATCCTGCGATTCAGTTAGTTTTCGCTGACAGGACCAGGAGCATTCAACTCACAAGCTTCATAGCCTCCAGGATAGCGAACAGAGTCTTCAGACCAATGACAATCTGCTTCGAATCCTGGGTGGCCGCGCCGTGTCTTGTAAGAGACACCATCTCGTCAACCCATACGTCGCGCATCGGGGCACAATGTTCCTTGAGTAGGTGGGCTATCCACTCGGCCAACCTTACAAAGTCGCACATACCACGCTCAATCTCTTGCATCAGTAGCTGAACATCGAGATGTTCGTCTACTCTTGAATGATCACTATCAGGAACCAAACTTTTGATCACATCGCGAATGGTCTGGAATAAGATTGGTATGCGTCGTTGCGCGCCGCGAGCGAATCGTTCGAGCTTAGCCTGAGGTATCGGTGGAGTTCCCAGGAATAGCCGCTTGTACAGTTCCAACTCAGCGATCAACGCTGTCCAGTACTTGTCGGCCGTCCTCTCCTTGTTTTGTCCTTTGATTCCATCTAGATTTGGTCTGAAGCTCAGGTCTCGGTCAAAGTTGACATCGTGTCGCAATTTGATATTAGTAATGATGCTTTGCATGTCTAGCTCGCTCAACGACTGCTTTGTTACAGGTGGTGTGAGCGTTGCATACAGAAAGTCATGCGCCAGTTCTCCGGCAGGCGGTAGTGTCGCGGGCTGCTCGCTCAGGATGACTTTGAGCATCTCCGCAAGCTCTTCTTGTACAGGTGAATAGCAACGCGGCGATGGCGATGGCGACACTGTTTCTTTTGAAGTGGCATGCTCTCGAGAGTGCCTAGCACCCTGCTCCGCCATGTGCCGGTCTTCTACAGCCTGTCCGTCTGAGCTTGGGATGGAGCCATGCCATGGTGAAGGAGATACTTCGATGCCGTCTACGTCCATTGCGCCAGAGCGTGCAGCATAATGCTGCTCCGAGGCAAAGGGAGGGTTGGCACTGGAAGTCGTCTTGGACGTGTGAGAACTCATGTCCTTGCGCTGGCGTACGCCACCAAAGTTCTTCTGCATTGATACTGGTCGAGTTTCTCAACCAATGACGTAGGTTGAGGGGGGGTTACGGGGTAGCGGTAACAAGGCGATTTCGGAACAAGCGCGTGGACGGGGTGAAGCCGTGGTGATAAAGTCTGTTGGAGAGCGAACGCGCAAAGAGAAGAGCACAAGGTTGCTACAAGCGCTGACTACCAGTCGTTAGCCCACCCAAACTATCCAAGACAGCGCGGTTTGTAAGACACAAGCCAGAAACGTGTTCGCGGGTTGTTTGACAGAGGCACGCCCGAGGAGGGGGCCAATGCAACGAGCGAAATGAAAAGGCCGAGTCAGATGAGCGCGCAAGAGGCGGCGACAGGCGGGATGAAGTCGTACCTTTTTGGCATATGCCCGGTCGGATGCTAGGTCAATATAGCGACTGTTGTTGATTGGTATGCAAGAGATTTTAGGACTTGACAGGCGTTAACATAGTGAAGGAAGACAAGAAGGTCGTCCGCAATGACAGACAACAAGAGCAAGAACAAGGAAGACAGCGGAAGCGTAGAGAGACGGCTTCGGACGGAAAGCACTTTGCAGGAAAAGCAAAGTGCAACAAGCGCAAGAAACAAGCAGAAAACAGAGAGACGGACAGGAAGGGAGGGTGTTACTACTGCATGTAGTGGTAACGTGGTGTCGTGTGTGAGTGTGGGTGTATGTGTGGTGAGAGGCGGCGATGTAGAGTGACGAAGGGAGATGAGTGATGACGCTGCGTTCTTCAAACAGCGACGACGGGATGAATGGAGATGGCTTGAGGGGCGGCTCGGTGATGCGAGATGTCAGGCTGGCAGGCTGGAGGAGGCTGAGATACGAGTCGGGAGTCCTTGCGTTGTTTAAACAGAGGGCACAGACGGGCGGCGGGAGTGGTTATGCGCTGACGACCAGTCTTGGAGGCCAAAGCCAAAACAATACCGTCGAGCGATCGCCATAGAACCGCCGGCGGGCTTAGGGCGTTCCGTGTGTCGACGACGACGGCCGGGGCGGGGACGAGGGTGAAGCTGCAAGGCATGTCATCCCAACACTCTCACCGCTAGTCGCCCGTGGTGTCTTGACGACGTCGTCAGACGGCCGGACGCGACAATGTCGAGAGCGACGACAGTGCAGCACATGTGCAGCCCCAGCCCCCAAGCCCGCCCCTGATTGGCTGCCTGGCCCATCCGACATGGCATCACCACCGCCTCACTTTTGCTGTCCTGTCCATGAGCTGCCAGAAATTCCAGGGCGAGCAGTCGGGCGTGGATGATGAAAAGCCTCTTCCGGTGGCCTTGCCGACGCCATACATACACACGTTTCTTGGGTCCACACGACACGACCAGACACGACCAGACCAGACCAGACCAGACCATGGCAGCAGCAGCAGAAGAACAGCAGCATCGTCGCCGTCTTAGTACCCATGGAGTCGTTATTAGCGACCGCCCTGGCCAATGCCATCCGGACGAATAAATGGCCCAGCCCTCGACCTCCCGGATGTTGCCTCTGCCGGATACTCTATGTGTGGGCATATACATATGTGCGTACATAGTACACATGCACTGCACGCGCGTTGACCATCGTGCACGAGAGCGAGCGCCGTAAGGAACGCCCTGCTTAAGGTACCCTACCAGGAACATCACGTCACTACATGCACCGATCGATTCCTTTGCCCAGAACGACTCAGAAAAAGCTGAGACAATGGCCATTCATGTAGAAAAGAGGATAGGGGTGGGCATAGCGGGAAGAGCGGAGACCAGAGCCCGTTGTCTCGTCTCCTGTTCCTCTGCACTCTTCGACGCCGTCGTCTCGCGGAACTTGCCCCGTCTCTAGACACAGGGGCCATGCACTCTGCCAGCCTCTAGCCTCACTCTTGTTAGTTTTGCGTCGTCCCAGTCCCATGCCCCGGAACGCCGCTAGAAGAAAGCCAGCGCCCGCCGTTCATACCATGGAAACAGACAAGTTTCTCTCGGCCACCATATTAATTAAACGATGATCCTCCTCTCACTCCCAATCGCAGAGCTTTCTGAGGCAAAGCAACACACATCACACGTTTCCAGTCTCGCTCTCTCGTTAACGTCTGCTGTCTCGCCCCCTTGCCTCGTCGTCGGCGGCCCCAGGAGGCATCTCCTAATTAGGTAATCCGGAACCTCACCCATAACCACAGCCACAATCATAACCACAATTAATAACTGGAGCCAACCAACTGCACACCTGTTTCGTTGCCTCACCTCCTCCCAACAATCACGTCCCATTGTTTTCCACTGTATCAGCCCCCCTCCCGAAAATGGGAAGAAGAAAAAATCGGAGACATGTACCATAACTACATACTACTTATCGTAGCACATGACGTGTCTCGGCCACCCAAGGCATTTGCCCCCTCCCCTCCCCTCTAGGCCTGGCCAAACGTTTCCTGCCCTGCACCCATCAGTACATGCTTTGATCTGCTTCAAACCCCCTCTCGGCCCCCACGCTCACCCTCCACGAACAAATCAAAAGGAAAGAAAAACACAGAAAAATAAAGAGAAACTCCCTTCATGCATCCTAACCTCAAACCATCA
>JAWDHC010000249.1:0-44893 GCA_036172615.1 Curvularia verruculosa
AGGTTTTGGTAGGGTGACCCGAGCATACGCCATTTACTTTATTCTGCATCATGAGAGGATGCATGAATAGTAGTGGCGGTGAGCACAGCCGACTACAACCCTAACCGAGATGCAAACCAAGTCTAGCGACCAACTACGCTGATAGAATATGGCGCAGACGTATAAGGCCAGCTGAATTTTATCATCCCGTGCGATTTCTCGCTTTTCCCTTCAAGGATTGCAAAATACCCAGGGTGACGCGGAAAAGTGTTGCAAAGTTCAAAGCTTCTGCAAAAGCTAGACCGAACCCTAGCACACAGGTGAGAAAGACAATCAGGATCAAAGCAGTCGCTAAATGAAATGCGCTGGTATTTTTCCACGACGTCAAGCATCCTGAAAGATGGGAATTGCTTTCCCCATGGTGGATTTGGCACTTACCCGGGTGCTGGGCAGTACATCACAGAAAGTGCACGTACGTTCAGTGATAAAGTAAATAACTCGGAAAAGTCTCAACTGGCTGACTCCAGCGACTGGGAGTACCAAATATGGACTTTTTTTAAATGGTGATCTGGCTTGAACGAGCAGATGCGATATGTAAAAATGGATACACATTGAACTGCACTTGGAAGAGTGCTATTCGGGTTTCGCACAACTGGCGAATCCAAGCCCAAGATCGACGTCGATACACGGTCCCTAGGCTGCTGATTACGCATTAGTGCGATAGATAAACTGGACGGATGCCAGGATCCAAGGGCCCCCATGGCTGGACTTCTGTAAGCATCGACTAACACCACTGCAAACAATGTCAATGCGACAGCTCTGAATGCCATTTGAATCGCACCGGTTGCCGATCGGCACTTTGAAGTGATGGTAGATTCCTAGGAGGCGTCGTCTAAGTCTGGCGCGTTCTACTCAAATGAAGCACAGATGATCCTTGATGACCTCGACACAAACAAACTAGGTTTAACAACTGCTTCTATTCTCCAGATCTAGGTGCGGCTTAATGTAGCACTCCTGACC
The DNA here is from genome assembly GCA_036172615.1 of Curvularia verruculosa. Taxonomy (NCBI): domain Eukaryota; kingdom Fungi; phylum Ascomycota; class Dothideomycetes; order Pleosporales; family Pleosporaceae; genus Curvularia; species Curvularia verruculosa. Next base: position 1,000 of record JAWDHC010000249.1, read on the forward strand.
GGGACTCACACTGTAGCCCAAAGTACGATGGCGGTGAGCATTTCCCAGTCTGTAAATACCTCTGCGATTGCGGGATTTCATTAAACACCACAAAGAACGGTGAAGAACAGGCGGTACTGCATCACAACCAAGGGATATGTCGGCATCCTGACATGTAATGTCAGGTGTGGAGACAACATCCAACTTCTGTATGGTGAGGGAATGCTAGTTATATTTTACCTCAAAGAATAGACTTTCTACTTCTTGTTGAAGCGTACGTGCACGGGATGGTCCAAGGAGAGGTCTGGCCATGTGTTATTCCCAACGTAGAAGCACGCGAATATAATTTACTGTGAAACCCAAATGCTTCCAACACTAGGCTTTTTGTCATTCCATGTTTACATTTCAATTCATCTATGACTGCCTTAACAAGCTTTTCTGCCATCTTCACGAAGAAGCCCTGGTAACCGGGATAGCCAAGAAGCTTGTTGTTGCTTGCCGAGGTGCTTGTTCATTACCTGTCCAGTCAAGCAACCGCCATGCAGCGGGGTAGTTTCGCGCTACTAATAGCGCCGGACTCATTTCCCAATCTACGCCTTCTCAGAAAAGTCCTTGCACGCGGCGCAAGCTGCGTGGCAATTCACGCTCTACAGTGCGGTATCCTAGTCCATTCTAACATGCATGAAGTCAGATTGGCATTAAGCTTGAGGCCGTTTTTTTTTTCGTAAATGAACCTTTCGTGTGTGGCAGACATTGAGTTTGCAACCAGGAGGAGAGATGTGGACTGCCGACCTAAATCTTCATTTTGAGCAACAGCACCTCCCAGTGGCTTGCGCGGCCCCCGAAGCGTGAGCCGTGGAGCAGCCGATAGCACTCCGGGGTATTGCCACAATTATCAGCCAGAACACATTCGTATCCCATATCCGTGAATTCGAACCTCTAAGATAATTTCCCGCCCTCGCTAGCAATACCCCGCAGTGGATCTGTTCTGTCGCGTGGTACCCCATGGGGTCGAGAAAGCGTTCTTGTCGAATCGCTAAATTTGAGTTCGCGGTCCCATTCACACCCGGTCTTATCTAGTCGGTGATTAAAAAGTTGACATATCCCACTTTTGAACCCTCCTCACCCTAATCCTCACTTTCGCCAATTCTTGAGATTGATTCCTCGCTCCATTTCGAGGAGTTTACTGGCAAACAGCACATGATGATCGATACCAGTAGTTCCAGTATGTATCATTCTGTCTCAAGTATGCTCATTCCATACTTATCATAAGCTCTATTAGATGGTTCGGAACGTGTTTCTTCGATGAAGCCGGCCGTTGTGAAAGTTGACCAGATCAAAGCCAACGATCGCATGTCTGATGAAAAAGATGGCTTGAGGACATATGGCGATGGCGAAGACCATGATATGGAACCCCCAATGACATTCAGCCGCATGATGAGCCTGGTTGCAATGGCCTTCTGTTAGTAGTTTGTTCTCTTCTCTACCAAACCCCTCACTAATTCGTGTCTAGTATGGACTGGTAGCCAGATCCCCGTCTACCTGTTCGGCGGCGTTCCTCCATACATATATGCTGATATTGGAGGCACCGATAGGTGGATCTGGTTCATCCTTGCAAATCTTCTTTCACTGGCTGCAGTGTGCCCTTTCGTTGGATCCATCTCTGACATTGTGGGCCGTCGCTGGGTTGCGATGATCGGAGCCATGTTTCTCATCATCGGCATGATTATCTGCTCCACTGCCCACGAAATGAACATTTTTATCGGCGGTATGGTCTTTGCGGGAATCGGAGCAGGCATCAACGAGTTGACAGCATTGGCCGTAACATCTGAGCTGGCCCCTACCGCGAAGCGCGGTAAATACGTTGCGATCCTCGTGTTCACCATCATTCCGTTCTGCCCATCTGTATTATGGGCGCAACTTATTGCCTCGCATTCGACCTGGCGTTGGATCGGCCTTTGGTGTGGCCTGTGGGCTTTCATCGGCCTTGCTTTGGTCGCAATCTTCTACCATCCACCACCACGTGTCAACAGTCAGGGCATGAGCCGCAAGCAGATTCTTGCTGAGATTGACTATATCGGTGGCTTGTTGTCCATCTCTGGGATGATTCTGTTCATGATGGGTATGCAGTGGGGAGGTTACCAGTATCCATGGCACAGTGCCCATGTTCTTGTGCCTCTGATCCTCGGTGCGCTGCTTATCATTGCTTTCGTTGTTTGGCAAGGATATGCAGCGCATCCCATGTTTCCGAAAAGATTGCGACAGGAGCCACGGATCCTGGGTCTTACCCTCGTCATCACCTTCATCTCTGGAGCCAATTTCTTCTCTATTCTCATGTTCTGGCCTACGCAAGCATTCAACGTATATGGCCATGACCCAATTGGTGTAGGTATTCGCGGTATTCCAGTAGGCTTCTCTATCCTTGCTGGAGCTTGTATTGTGCTATGGCTGCTATCTTTGCTCCGAGGCCACAACAAAGAACTTCTCATCGTCTCGTCCATACTCATGACTGCTGGTTGTGGTGCTCTTGCCATTGGCCGAGTCGATAATTTGCACCAGCTTTGGGGCATTTTGGTCCTAGCAGGTCTTGGAATTGGCGGTATCGTGGTTCCAGCATCTATCATTTGTAAGTATTACCGGCAGCTATCTGTTACTAGCGGAATGCTAATAGTAACAGCGACTATTATCTGCCCCGACGATCTCATAGCTACCGTTGCTGCCCTCACCCTTGCTATCCGTGTCATTGGTGGTTCAATTGGGTACTGCGTCTATTACAATGTATTCATTGGTATGTCTTCACTAGTAGACGTCTTCAAGAAGCTTGGTCTAACTCTTCTCATAGCCAAATTTGTACCATCAGCGACACATTATATTGGTGGAGTGATGGTCACGAAACTCAATATCACCTCACCGGAGATTATTGGCAAAGCAATAGGGATTACTGGAAGCTCTCTTCTCCCGCTACTCGAAGAGCTACCAGGAATCAAGGGTGTACCTGGTGCATACGAAATGGTAGTATATGCTGGCCAACTTGCCTATGCAGAGGCATATAAATATGTTTATTACGTCAGTATCGCTTTCGGCTGTGTGAGTATCATTTCGGCATGTTTCTTGGGCGACATATCAAAGTACATGGATGACCATGTAGCCGTTGTAATGCACTAGAGAGCTCTAGAAGCAAGCTGCTCATTGAGAGCATAGAAAGCCGCCCACTACGCGTTGTGATTTACATAAGAATACATGAGCAGATACAAATGGTAATCATGGGAGATACTGTTTTTTTATGTATTATCCGTCGTAACCCATTGTTGCTACACCATTATAAGAGCAAACAGTTCGACGACTTATCCTCTCTTGCTCATCTTGTGGATAGCTATGTTTTATGAGAAACTTGTTGGATGATTTGTCTTTTGTTCCTAATTTGCTGCTGAATTTTAAATACTACTAACATTGTTAGGAAGAACGGTATATCAAGAGGGGTTTTGCAGATCCTGACTGTATCAATAGTCTCGATAACTCACATTTGAGGATATCTAGTTTCTCAGCTCCAAGAATACAGCTTTAATATTACAAGAGTGTCGTGATCAATGCCAAATAGTTACTTTTAGCGAATTCAGCGTATACCGCTCACCTACCATATTCTATATGCCACGTTAAAGCGAAGTGGCGGATTCATCAATTAATAAGCTATACTGAAGCCGCTAGTTTTCAAATCAAAAGAAAATATATTAATCTAACCCTATTCACAGCCTCGAACTGTATCCTCGCTTTTCGGTAAGGTATGCAACATTACCAAGCGTTCTCCATGTGAGCGAACCCAAGCTACGTGGCGCTGAGCACTGATTCAACCTGGCTGAAGTATACCCCTCAAGCATCCTCAAGAATGGCCTCGTAAGCTTTGCGAGAGATTGTAAAGGTTGGTCCGTTCGGCATAGCACCTGGCACACGTGGAAAGACCGAAGCATCGACCACTCGAAGATTGTCAACACCGTTCACTCGGAATTTAGAGTCCACGCAAGAATTTCGGTCTCCTGCCGGACCCATGCGACAACTGCTTGAAGCATGGTGACTGAATGCTTCATCCATGAGAGCTTGGTGCATCTCAACCTCCGGGTTTGGTGAAACAACCGTGTAGGGAAGCCCAACATCATCGTAAGTACGCATCATGAGGTTAACTCCCTCTGCTAGAGCTTGCAAATCCTTTTCAGAATTCTCAGAGAAGAAATTGAAGTTGATCTTCGGGGCTTGTCGCGGGTCTTTGGACTGAAGACGTACGCTGCCGGCAGGGTTAGCCGTTTGCATCTTCACTATTGAAGATCCCCACATATCCGGTATCGGCTGTCTTTGAGAAAAGCCCGGATAGAAACCAGAATCACCCCACCCAGCTGCACTGAGAAAGAAAAGGTCGGCGTCATCGTCCCAGCTCACACTACTTCGCCATGTGAGGAAGAAAGTACCACCGGATAAGGAGTAAGGACCAGTTCCATTTGTGTTCCATGCAACAAAGCATGGGTCCGATTGATTGAACGTCCTGGTACAAGACACGTTCGTAGCTTCTTGCCACGGAACTTCCGCTCTTATGTGAACAGGTGTTTCGTAGTTATCTTGCATGAATTCACCCTGCAAGACGATCAGCTGAATCACCAAGTACCTGGTATACGTGAGGTACTCACCACTGCCGGTAAGTCAACAACGACCGGTATACCTAGCTTCTCTAGCTCCTCACGCGGTCCTATTCCGCTAAGCTTCAGGATCTGAGGAGTGTTGAAAGTGCCTCCTGCTACGATGACTTCCTTCCTCGCGCGAACGGTCCTAACGTCCTCTGCTTGCTGTGATGGATTGTACCTGCGGTCCGCCGAGTACAAACCTTCTCCAACCATATACTCAACAGCAGAAGCTTTTGGCCTCTCATCGCATTGCTCTAGAAGAACTCGTGTTGCTAGAGAATGGAGGCTGATCGTTAGTGGGTGTCCAGCTTCTACCACATTGTTGATATGTTTCCCAATGCTGCTCCTGCTACCGCTGGTTGGGTCAATCGCTAGCGGTAGTAAAAACGTCAGGTTGCTTGAATAGCGGTCTGGATCGATTCTGTTGATGTCACGAACCAGCAGTCTGGCCAATTGTTGAACATCATCAACTTCGATACCCTCGGTTTCGCGAACCAGAGATGACACGAAGCGACGCACATTCTCCGATGTAATTCCAGAAGTGACCAATGGATCCATCATACTGGACTAGGTGTTTGATACGCGTTAGTGGTAACTACTGAAATGTATGACACAAAACCTACCACAAGTGGACCATCGAAGCCGTGTCCAGGAGTACCATGCGGAACATAAGTGCAGTTCTCAAGCTCCATTAGATGCTTTCGCATATATTCATGCCCCCAAGTCTCATCTCCAGTAAGGTTGGCAATAAAATCCCACTCATTGTCGGGTGCCCACGCAAAATTCATGGCGTTGACTTGCGAGCTACCACCAAGCGTAGCACCTCTAGGATAGAGAATACCCACGCTGAAATTGAATATTGCGTCAGCAAACGGTCAAACAGAGCATTAGAAAACATGTATACATACGGATGTGAATCTTCTGGAGGCTCAAGACCCACATAGTATGATCCATTGCTCCTCAGGTACGTGTACTTTGGATCGCGTCGGGCCTGAGTCTCGTTTGCAAAATGTTCGACAAAAAAGCTCCATGAATGGGGAGGATTCTCCGCAGCAACAGAATTGCTTCAATTGATTATCAGCATGGCAGTGGTACTGGAAATTTCAACTTACAGCGACGGAATCTCCTCAACAAATTCAGTTGTGCCGTCACCTCCTGCTTCAATGAGAAAAACAGAGTGTCCGCTCGTTGCTAAATTGGCACTTTTGTAATTGTTAATATATGGTACATAATAAAACTTCTTGAACAATCTCAGTGACCTACGCAAGAGATCCTCCACCAGGACCTGAGCCAATAATAACATAATCATACTCGTCGTTTTTAGTGTTGGCATTTGCTGTAATGGCAAAAACTGCAAATGCAGCAATGGAAGGCCAGGTTAGAGTCATTATAGATGACAAGCTAGAAAAGCCAAAATCAACACTAAAACAAGATTAAAAAATGGCACAATTGTAGGGCATGAAAGATGTGCTAGACAACGTATCTAGAACTATGGTTTTGTTCCATTGCGTCCTTTAAGTATCTTTTTTCTCCCTTCTCTGAAGCTATAGTGATCCTGTAACACCCAACAACGATTCACCGTGGCTGTACAGCTTCGAGCAGTGGAACCCGTCGCCTCACGTACGCTGGAATACTCTTTACAGACAACAAAATGGTCTTTGGACGTTGTTAGTGTACGCTGTTGAAGAGCTGACCTTTCACGTTCAGGCTGTGTCTTACATGTATCGTGTAATGTCCCGTGTTAATCATTTCTGCAACGGGAAGTTGACATCATACTACCCAGAACACCACTGACTCAGCCATCCAGACGCGAAATGCGCAACACTAAGCGAGTCTTGGCAGATTCCCGAATTGGACAGCAATGTGGGCGTTTTCCTTCTGCCAAGTTCAGCCTGCAGGGCGGAGCTTATAAAGTCCATGCGCCTCATCTTACTTGCATTTCAGCTCCGCCAAATGCTAAGCGCTATCTTGAGCGTCCTGCGACGCCAAGCTATTCAACGCGCTAGGATAGTATGGATCCTTGTCAGAAGGAAGAACCTCTGCCTACAAAACCGAACTAGAAGCAGGCCCAGAGTCGGAAACGGATAACATTGCGGACGACGGTGCTATACCACTGTTTCAACATGCCACCACAAATGCAATTCGACTTCATCATTACCGATCCAGTGTCAAACCCTAAGCCCGGAAAAAGCTTACAGATCAGGAGTCGATGTATGCAAGGCAGGAACAAACGCGAAGATTCGAGGAGAACGCAGCGCGAGAAGAGAAGGATCGCGAAAAACACGAAAGCAATTGTTCTGTCAGACAGAACACTCCATATTTCGAACACCCTATTTCCAAAGCCTTTAACCAACCATTCTATGCCAATCCATTTCGCTGGCCACGGGATCGATTCTGAGGCTGCAGTACTTCTTTCCAATATTTTCGCGTTCAATTTCCTCGCCACCGACGTCACGCCTTTGGAACGCTGTACCAATCTCGACTGCCTTGAGTCGTCGTGTTTCTCGTGGCTTTTTACCGATACGACATTTCTGCATTCCATTCTATGCGCAAGCTACGCCAGCAAAGAATTTAAGTCTTCCCAATGGAAGGGAAATCCTGGTATCCGAACGACGTTCCATCTCCAGGCAACGTTGTCATTGTTGCGCGTCAAGATGCAGGAATCGCACGCGTATCAAGATGAATCGGTGTTACGAGTCATCATAAACTTAGCGTTGTTGGCCATTACGTTTGGAGACTGCGTCGCAGCAGCTGTACACCTCGAAGGCTTGCTTGAAATAGTGCGTCTGAGGGGGAACGAGGCGTTCCTGAAAACGAGACCAACTCTCCATTTCAAGCTCGATCGAATCGATCTTGCATGGTACCTTAGCTCTGGCCGAAGACCTTACTTCATGCAGGCTATCGAGTCATGGGACTGCCAGATCGTAGTCCAACACTCTCAGTTACCTCCAAACATCTACCAACCATCAACAGCCTGGGACTATAGGCTTGTGAATGCCTTCAAAGACTTTCAAAATCTAACATTGAAGATCAATCGCAATCGACTCAAGTTTGTCATCAATAATCCTGCGGTCTGCCAAGATGATCTTACCTCGCTCCAAACACGTCTGATATGCCTCGTGGAGGTTGTTACAACACCAATCGAGGAACTAGTACGCCTGGCTATGTTAGCCATGTTGACTACCACGTTTCAACTCCCAGGGCGTAAGATATCATATGAATGGGTGGTTGAGCGGCTAAGATTAACATATCTCACCGCGCGTAACGAAATCAAGCATGACAGTATTCTGTTGCTATGGGTTTTGCTCACAACGTCAATCACAGTGGCCAGAAAGCAAGATGATTGGATACGAGATGGATGGAAAATTGCTGCAGCAGGACTTGCATGGAAGGATGTTCAAGCACGTCTTTTAAGAGTAATGTGGATTGAGATTGTACATAACAAGCCAGGGAACCGAGTATATGAGAAACTCAACAATATTAAAATCAGTCCTTAGAGTACGTAAGGTGCTAAGTCTAGAAGTCTTCGTTAGCTACTATTCCCTTTTTTCAGTTGCTTTCACCTACTCTGATTTTCCTTTTACTTACCCCTCATAAACTGATACTGATAAGATGCAATCGAAGCTCGAACGACTGCAGCTTCAGCAATCACTACGAGCTATTTAGTTACATAAGTAATCTATTCCATAAGCACAGTAATTTAGTTAATTTTCAGCCACTCTAACACATCCAAAAAGACCTCGATATCAGGGAAGGAACTAGAAAAAGAAAATAAGTAGCATTCTACTACCGTGCTGCTGCACGGCTGTTATATACGAAATAACAAAACTGCTGACCCTGCCAGTGACTTTCGGCCTCTAGACCTTTCCAACAACAGCAGAATTGTTGATCTCTGCAAAAGCCTTACACGCGCGTTGAGGTAGTGATTCAATATACTGCCGCCATTCCTCCTTGCATACACTGCATAGCTTGACGCCTCCGAAACGGTGGAGTTTGTTGGAGCCATATGAAGTGCGGGACTGACATTTTCCGCACTGACGATTGTGGTCCGCCTGCAACATCTCGCTCATACCTTCGAACATCAATTTATCTGCAGATTCCAAAGCCTGATGGTAGCGTGCAGTGAGCGAAGGCGCGGAGGTGACTGCATCAATCCGATTCCAGAGCTTGCGGTTCTGTCGGACTTGAGAAACTATTTCCGCTGTTTCTTCTTTGCCAATAGTACAACCATCTTCCACATAACGGTAGCGCCGCATCGTGATGAACAAAGGTCCTCCAAAATACCTAACAAAGTTGGTAACGACACTGAGCTCGGGTCTGTTAGACCACGCACAGTCTAAGGCCCAAAGCACCTCACGGCACCGCCGGACTGCTGGAACACGATGTTCTTGGTGGGTGTATTGGAAAGTGTTATTCGTCTCTCCCTCGGATCGATGTTTGAAGAAGGCCACGGCGTCGTACATGGTATCACCAATTTCACACAAGATCTCGAATTGTTGCTCAGTAAACCACACATCGTCCAGGTCGTTGCATGCCAACGCAGCAGCAATGGTGAATCTTGCTAATGCATCTGCGTCTCGTAGGCGGAACCACTGACGAGGTGAATGTGCAAGAGCTTTGACGTATCTTCGAAATAGTTCACCCTCGCGCCGGTCGCTGGTTTTGTCGGCGGTTATGAGCAAGAAGCTACGATATTCTCGACACATTTCAGCGCTAGCGCACAATCACAACGTCAGCAAAAGTTTTACATCTTGTAATCCGAAATTGCAATATTTATCTCACTTACTGGCCACGGGTGCCTGCAAAGAGCGCATCCAGTACATCCTGAAGATTGTAGCCTAGCATTTCGTCCCCAGCCATTACGTCCACCAAGCTGCCGCGGAATTCGGCGATCGTGCCAATAACAATGATGCGCATAAATGCAACATATCGGTCCCAGTTAGTGTATGTTGGAATCACAGTCCGTGCATATTCGAACGCTGTCGTGAACACCTCGTCCTTAGTCTTCTGCGGAAGATCAACTCCTTTTAAATCATTCGCAAGCACAGATGGATAATACCACTTGTCAACTGGCGCAGTGTTGTCTTTGGCATCAAATCTGATATCCAAGTTAGCCACTCTTTTTGTTTTCCATACGAGTTTGCAATCGTGTTCTACATACACTGAGCGCGCTTCTGGCGTCACTGGTGTAGCACTCATTTGTCGCGTCGTCCTAGTTGAAGGCATGATGACTGTAAACCCAATTGGATGCTTTCTAGGAAAATAACTGTGTTCAAACTTATTTCATCACCAGATGTACTTTTGAACTTATATCATTGGGCTCTCAGCTAAGCTTAGCCAGCCTCGGGGAATTTCTGGTGTTGATCTCATTTAATTCCCCGGACTCTAAAAAACGCCCGCACGAAACATGCCAAGCGCCGAGGAGCAAAACAACCGGTTGAAATGTGCCAGACTCCGAGGAGCAAGAATACAAAAGTACAATCACAGTAGACCTAACATACCTACGTACAACTAGCCGCTCAAGTGTTGCTTTATTCACGAGGCACTCACATTAATTATGGACCCACTGTTCTACCTAGAGTCCTTTGGGGTATCGCTCAAGAGTTTTGCATTCTCTAACATACTCTGGGCATCAATCTTAGCTGTATGGTTCTAGCACATCTTCCTTCCTGAGCCAACCTAACTCTCCAACCCTTCAGTTTGCAGTGTTCTTCCTGGTTACCCTTGCTTATGCCAGGCTTTGGCATCCTTTGCGCCATTTTCCAGGTCCATGGATTAATAGCATCTCTCCGTTGCCTGCCGCACTTATGCTACTGATGGGAAAACAACACACTTATTATTACAAGTTGCACAAGAAATATGGTGGGTCTTGTAACAAAATATGAAGATTATATGTGTATTCTAATATTGAATGTACCATCTAGGCCCCGCCGTGCGCGTATCTCCAGACGAGGTTGTCTTCTCCTCACCAGAGTCTTGGGATGAAGTTTATGGATATAGGGTACGTTGGCAAATATATCATATTGATTTTGCTTCTTCTATTAATCACAGTCGTGCAGAAAGGAGATGTCATGGAAAAAAGTCCAATCTTCATTGGAGTGGTGTCTCCTTTGAATGGTTGCGTTGGCATAGGTCTTGCAAAGGGCAAGGAACACGCACGCCAACGACGGGCCCTCGCGCCCAGTCTATCAAAGAGTGCACTAAAGGGCCAAGAGGCAATTCTTCAAGTCCATGTCAACAAGCTCGTTAATGCGATACGCAAAACAGCAGGAGGCAAGCAGGAACCTACAAACATTGCGGACTGGTGTAAGTCGAATCGAACCCAATGACTCTTCAGACATGACTAATTAAAGCTTGGTAGTCTCTTACATCACTTTTGACGTTATAGGTGATCTCTGCTTTGCTGAGCCATTTGGTTGTCTAGATCAGGGTGCAGCCACAGAGTGGTCTACATCTGTCAGCAATGTCCTCATCTCAGCTACCTGGGATCAAGCCATACGACGAGCTGCAGGTATCGACAGTTGGCTAAGAAATATTCTGCTCAAGTTCGTTCCAAAAGAAGTTGCTACCTGGAGAATGACACATATGAAGCAATCGCAAGAAAAGACCATGGCGCGTATGTTGACCCTCCAATGTGACTTAATGATACAATACCTAACACATGACATAGGAATCGCCAAGAAGGATCTACCGCGTCAAGACATCATGTATCATCTGCTTCAGCAACCAGATCCACAGAAGGCGCTGAAACCCACCGAGATCATCCTCAACATGGTCTTGTTCGTTGCCGCTGGATCAGAAACAACATCAATACAGCTTACTGCAATGACTTATCTGCTTTGTGCGAACCCAGATGCATACAAAATAGTTGTGGAGGAGGTACGAGGTAAATTCAAGACGGCTGAGGATATCACACTCGCCACCGTGTTGGAGTGCACATATTTGGGGGCTTGTGCTCAAGAAAGTCTTCGTCTCTATCCCCCTGGCTCCATCGCAGGACAGCGCGTTGTACCTCCTGGGGGTGCCATGATCAACGGACATCATGTGCCAGCTGGATACACGGTATCTGTCTCGCCTTGGGTGGCAGCCCGCTCGCCTCTGAATTTCACCGAACCCGATCAATTCCGTCCAGAGCGATGGTTTAGAGAAGGAAAATACTCGGATGATAAGCTAAACGCCTCGCAAGCCTTTGGATACGGACCGAAAAGCTGCCTAGGTCAGAATCTAGCACAGTTCGAGGTTGGATTGATCATGTCACATCTATTGTTCAACTTTGACATGGAACTTGCACAAGGCCCTAGCTATGCAGAAGACAATCGGAAGTGGGCTACTACTTCAGAGAGTAGCGAACTCAAGGTATATCAGGCTCTCCTCAAACCGAATCTGTGGGTAAATTTCCGTGACAGAAATTTATAACCATTGTCTCTGGTTTAATAGAAGATTCCTGAATGTGGGAACCTAAAGTTCTTCTTTTTGAGATTGGTAAAGAGATATTTGAGACAAACTAGGTTGAACTTGTAGGATTGGGACGTTGCTACGATACTTGGTGAGAGTCGTTAATTTGAATGACTAGCTTGTTGCACTTTTATAACCCGAGTTTATGCTATAGAAGAACATAACATATCACAAAATCGCAAATTCTCACACCTCTCCATCACTGAAGGGTGGTCAACAACATGAGCTTGTGGTATTGCCCCCAGCTTTTTCGGCACGCAGCAATGCTCATAGTTTTTCCCTTCTACACGTATTTCTGACACTCGCTGACTATTGTCCGTGTTCCTTTCATTGGAGCTTTGCCCTCGATAATTGAATACATTGTTACGGAGATTTTTAGTGTTGTAGAGATATTTCAACTAAGAAATCTGTCATGATCGTTCTCGGTGCTATTTTGCTGCATACCCCACCTTGAGAAAAGTTTCATGAATCAATAAATATCACGCATTTGCGTCATGTATACGCAACGCCGATGTATATCCCTTGTTGAAAATAACTATCAGATACACTCATCTAGATTAAGGTCGGGCAATATTATTAAGGAAACGTCGGTCAACAACGGCCGATTTTTGGAATGACTACCGAAAGTATATCCGGCAGACATTTGCTACGCGCAGACAAAATTGTCCGAATGGAACTGCGGACTATTTTTTCCAAACATCAACTGATTTTATCTTTTCTGCCGTGAGTCCGGGATACAATGAGAAGTGTTTAAATGGCAACATTATATCATTTGTGAATCTCTAAATGTGGTAGTTCATCTCCACACTTTAAGACGAGTCCGGAATTCGTTCAAAGCTTCTTAGTACTCCAGGTATATCTTGAACTTGAGAGACAAGATGACAATTGTTTCATCGATTCCACTGGATATCTCCATTACCACAGCATTTTTACTCATCATTGCGGGCCTAACGCTGTGGTATACTTACAATACCTTTAGCTCATGGTACCGCCTCCGCCACATCCCCGCTCCCTCTGTATTCGCTTCACTTTCATACTTCTGGCTCGGGCGAAATACCTTTAGTGGAAAGCAGTATTGGGTGCATCGAGAGCTTCATGCGAAATATGGCCCTTTGGTGCGGATTGGACCAAACGAGATCATGACAGACGATGTGAGCGTAATCAAGCACATTTGCTCATCACGCAGCCCCTACCAGCGGAGCTCGTGGTATCAGACCGGTCGCTTCAACCCTTACCACGACAATCTTCTTTCAATGCTCGGGACACCCGCACACCGAGAGCTAAAAACAAAGGTTTTGACCACAATGAGCTCTCGAGAAAACCCAGGCATGGAACGAGCGATAGATGAACAAGTCGAAACGTTGATTCGTGTCATCCGTACTCGATACGCATCGACTCAATTTGAGAATAAGCAGTCACTGCTCGATTTGGGTCCCATGTCATTGTTCTTCACCATGGACGTCACGACACGTCTCGTTTTTGGACGCGCAATTGGAGACATGGAAGATGAAACAGATCATTCAGGTTTCTTGCAGCATGTGGCAGAACTTTGGCCTCAGATGTCGACCTCGGCCGATGTACCTTGGATCCGTAACGTCATCTTTTCTCCATTGTTTCTAAAACTCCTTGGGCCAAAGGTGTCAGATAAGAAGGGCTTCGGAAATCTCATGGCGTAAGCTAGACATCTGGCTGACTTGCAAAAAGACGCGTAGCTGATCTGTTTCACCAGATTCTCTGAGCGCCTTGTCAAGGAACGATTTAAAACCGAGAGTAAAAGTGAAACACAAGACATGTTAGTAAGTAACAATAACACAATAGCCTTTTTGTCTGTATGGATGCACTTCGCTAACCTGTTCATGGTAGACCGCAATGATGCGTAACGGCTTTAGTCAACAAGAATGTGAAACTCATGGTTTGTTGCTCTTGCTATCAGGAACCGAAAGTACTGCATGTGCTATCCGTGCCGTGCTTAGTTATATCATCACTGCGCCGTCAGTATACACCAAGCTAAAAGAAGAGATTACCGTCGCAGTACGTGATGGTACAGTTTCTTCACCAATAACATTTGCTCAGGCCAAGAAACTTTCATACCTTCAGGTAAGCACACAAACATCCTCTGAAAAGTCCATTCATATCATTGACACTTTCATAATCTAGGCAGTGATATACGAAGGTCTTCGGATGCGCACACCTTTACTCGGTTTGTGGCCCAAATGGTCTGCCTCTGATGATACACTTCTCGAGGTCCACATTCCTGCGGGTACATGTGTTTGCATGAACACATCTGCTTTACTTCGCTCCCAGAAGCTGTTTGGAGACGATTCCGATATCTATAACCCAGAGAGATTCATGTCTCTAGATGACAAGGCCCGCATGGAGATGGAACATAATGTAGAGTTGGCCTTTGGATCAGGACAATGGATGTGTATAGGAAAGAGCATCGCTTTGACGGAAATCAACAAAACCATTTTTGAGGTAAGCAATGCATCTATAAACAATCGCTAGTTTCAATCTGTTCTTATCTTTTGCTAATTCATGGGTTTCATTGGTAGTTACTACGAAACTTCGACATACAGATGGCCAACCCCGTGATGCAGCACAAGATCCAGAGCTATGGCGTATTCCTCGAGTCTGAGATGTTTCTGAAATTCAAGGACTGTTCACATCACACTAAGAATACACCTCTCGATTCTTGTACGTTATAGAGTATAGTTATGTTAAAGGTTTCTTGGACCTTATAGACGAAAAACAGCGAGCGAATTTGTTCCTTAGAATAACTGTTGGTCGCCATGTACTTGCTCGACTCACATACTATTCTGATCGTATAAGTGAACATAATCGTCAATTATACACCCGCTGTGGACACCATAGCTTCAGTGGATTCTGTCTACACTACACCACTATTTTCAAGTATCTCTTCTAGCTCTGCTATCATGCGTAGAAATGCAGATTTAAAAAAAAGAAAAAAACACTTCCATTGCGCTTTTTAACGAATGCATTCCCCTTTTTGAGGTTGAGATCACATTATAGCGTTGTATTTGTGACAGGATAGGATCAAAACTTGCCACGATAACCTACGTACTATATCCACGTTGTTGGCGTACTTCTTCCAATCTGTTGTAGTAATAGATCCTGCTTCTTGTGCATCTCGTATATTCATTACGACAATGGCTGTGCATATGCCTGGATCTTTTTTATATACAGTCGTGAGTAGGACTTCTCGTGGAACGAGCAATCCTGTAGAGATCCTGAGGACCATTGAATAGATAGCCTGCTATGACGCGGGAGTTTGCTTCGTCGCTCTTTCGTAGTGGAGATCAGGTAAGATGTCACCTAACTGATTCATAAGACACATTAGTAGGGGGAGGGTAAGACTTGATATCAAGATCTATTCTTTCGCTCAAGATCATTATAATCTAAAAAGGCTTTTCTAAAAAGACATGAGATGAACTTCGTTACTAATTTCAGCTAAGAGTTTTACCTCAAACTGAACTGGATAAACCTAATTCCCACGCTTACCTTGCCAGATATCCTATACCTGTTTGTCTTCTATAAATCCAGGCTCACTTGTGATGCTGATTTCTTCCACTCGATGTATTTTCCCAGGCTCTTGCTGGGTAAGCTCCACCTCACTGTCGGACATTTGCCCCAGATTGCCTGTGCGTTTCTTCCAAAGCGATCCTGAGTTGAAATCGGCCTTGGAGGCTCGCACACGAGTACTCTTGTCTCTGCTGGCTGAGAAAGGGGAGTTATGCTGGCTGTTGGATGCTATGGCATAGATCCTGTGTAGTAGAGGCCGCAGAGAGACCATAGAAAGTATAATAATTGGTATGGTAAACTCGGCTGTAGCGAGAACATCTTCCAAAATTAGTATCAGTGCTGCAGTGACATATCAAGAACTTACAGATGGAGATATCATTCGATACTATCAGCATGGCGATGAAACGGGCAAGGCTGACGATGATCGTGATAGCACCGAGCATGAATACGATTGACAGGCCGGCCCTCTCCCGTTTGAGACGTAGATTTAATCCACGTATCAGTGGAAATGGTAATATAAAAACTATAGAATGTTTGGGTTAGCCCGATGGTCGGAAATTGATGCGGGAAGAAACAATATAAGGAGCTGATACGACCGCGAGACTCAAAATCAAGTCTTAGAGAATATAATCTGATCATTTCTGAACATTTTATATAGTTCAAGGACTGATTCTCGTTATCAACACCGCACTAGTCAGTCCATAACGGTAGCCGCTGGGTAGGCGATTGTGCACGACTGTCCCTGCGGGGTCCCCACAAAAACAAAGTCAGCCGTCACTTACTGAGGATTTCGGATGTAAAGTTAAGCGCCCAATTCATTTTCACTAGGGTCATGGAGGTAAATGCCTGGCACTGCGCTTCTGGTGACCTGTAGAAAGAAAATTTAGCATCGAAGCAAATGCAAACGGGCATCGTGTCACTTTACCAATTGTTTCCTGGACGAGAACCACACCAGAATGTATCAGAAAAGAATGTAGTCAGGCAGGACAGTACAACGAACGCAATAACAGCATTTAAAGCTTTGCGAAGATTGGGGGTTGTTCGAGGCACTATGATGGTATAGAAAGCCAGCATACTGAACTTCGGGAAATATAGTCCAACGTCGAAGAAGTAGTTGGTAGCAAATCGAATCTGGAACAAGTTGGCAAAACTTCAATTTTAGAGAGCATATGCCCACCTTCATGATCGCGACCGTGTTTCCTGTGAACACATCCATTGCTCCTAATCGGTATGTCAAGGTGTCGCAGATGACTAGACCTAAAGCAGCCAAGAAAGCAAGTATAAGCATGGCGTCGGACACAAAGAGGGCCTTCTGGCCCATGTGGAGATGTAAGAATATGCGAGCATTCACCAGCAGGAAGGACAAGACGAGGAGAAACCATTCCGACGCCTGAATTGACTTAGTTACGATCGTCGTTCCAAGTATGACATAAACTCACGATGACGCCCGTTGGCTTAACCATTGTGAAATGTGGGGTTTGACAGCTCCCAGCGAAGAGAGACAATCCTCTGATTAACGTTAAGGTATGTCAACCCGCGAATGCGGTGCCAAAGACTCTGCGAATGGCGTGAGAGGAGTTCGTAAGTGTATCATGAGACCCATGGGCGAAGTAGGAAAATCATGAGCGCATTCTGTCGTATAAAGATGGCCAAGAGCTGGGAACACGAGTTCTTGAGGGTGCATCTTATAGCTGTGGCCAACGAATTCTCATACGTACGTCTGTCGGGGTAGCGGTAATGGCAAAGTCCAAGACGCGATGCGTGGATCATGGCACATTGATAAGCCAGTGAACCCGCGACGGACTCGTCCCGGCCGCAATTGATTCGCGCGGGGAGCATTAGCGACAGAGTCAGTTCCCCGGGTCGGGTCCAGATCCGAGAGTTTCAAAACTCGCTTCAGTACTCTTGGCAGGTGGCCTGTTCGGGTTTTCCGACATCATCACACGAGTAGGATTTGCTTATATTGCCAGGCGCCGTCGTCAGTAGTCTACCTTAGCACAGATATAATTGATGGAATTAGACGCTCGATGGCGTCCAGAGTCTTCATTAGTGTCGAATAGCTTCACCGCTCTCTTGTCTTGGCTTCGCTACCCTGACGCCCAAGTCTCAATCAGAGCCCAGGGGCACAGTAATGCATCCGAGAATTATCACCCTCTCCATCATGACTCAAGTCGTCTGCCAAGTCTGGGTCCCTCGTATGGCGATCCAATTGCGCAGCCTGCATCCGTATCGCATTGCAGGATCAAATACGTAAACCCTGAACCCCAACTGATTGCGGCATCCCCTTTGCGAGATGGGTTTGCCAGTTCCGAAGCGACATACTTGGCATACTACGCCATCTTGCATCCTGCTTTCTGGAAACTTTACCGAGCCTTGGCCAAGAATCCTCTTGCTGGATTGACCAAATTGAAGAACGTACCTATGCATGTAAAGCATAGTAAACCGCGGAAGAAATACCAGGATGCTCCTTTGTGGGGGTTTTTTCTTATATGTGGCATATGCACACATAGCTATACCCTGTTAGCTTCCGCGATTTGCGTCGCTAACGTGGTGAGAAGATACTCCAGTTTCTTGTTCCATGATTCATGCCTCAAGAACACTGCTTGACAAACTGTTACACACTGTGATATGCGGGTATTCGGACTCGCGTCTCCAGGGCTTTCTACTTTGAAGAGTGAATTGTTTCATCTGCGATATTGCCGTAATCGATGCGCAAGTCGGATAGATTACTGGCAGCGATCATCCTATTCACTACTATTGCCAGGGTTGTACAGCTAGCATCAGCACATGGATGCTCCCTTTAGCGATAGTTGTACTCCAGTCATGCGCCTGTTGTCTTTCCATTCTCTTAAGGAGGTGAACCGCGCACTCAAGCAACTTGAAAACATCGGTCGAAGCCCTTTGTTAGTGAGGCTTTGCTCTACTCAAGACGGAGTATCGCCCGTTCAGTCGTTCCGCTCACAGGAAGGCGTACGGCTAACGTTGTCGCCAAGTAGACGAGGACATGCGATTGTTGTAGAATATTCAGCTCTTCGACGCTTTATTGGAACTCCATATGGCGTTTACCAGGTCTACGTTCTTGGTCATAGCTATCGTAGCTATTATATCCGCACCCAACGTTATCATTACCCACCACAATTCTATGCAGCCGCAGCTTCCTGGTTTCCAATAATGACGTGATTTCGAACTCGTTCAAAGACTGCTCGAATCTCAGCCGCTCATAAGAATAGTGCTCGGGTACACAAAAGAAGCTAGTGGCAGATATAGTGGCACTTGCATGACAGTGCAACATGCCGTTTAGCGTTTGCGTCTTTCGTGCGGCTGGTGAGTGGCAGATGGCGAGACTAATGTTAACGAACCATCGCTTGCACTGGACTCTAGCGCAGCCATTAGCTAGGGCCCAGACCCAGTGGGTAGCAATTTTTGAAATCCTCAAGCAAAGATTGTGCTATTACGCTGTGTAGAGCTGGAACATTCAGGGGTTTACGAGTTCATCCAATCTTCGTTAGCTGCATAAAAAACAACTATGAACGATGTGGGCCCACATACTAACCTGAAGTGAGTTGTGTCGCTGTGTCCAATGATGTCATTGAACATACTTCTTGCTTACGGCTTGCTATGTATCTTATCAGCTTTCACGTTCAGCCTGCTGAGACGTTCGTGATCGTCACTCGCTTATAGGGCTTGTTCGGTGTTGGTATTCGGGTTACTAGTATGAAGTAGTCGCACCTCAGCCACCGCGCTAAACCCATAATGGAGGCTTTCCGAAGACCATCGCATTCACAAAAGGGGCAAATCTGTTATGTGGTTGCGACTACATACATTTGCTAGAGATTTCAAGCTTTGCAGCATGCCGCTAGTTAACCACCTACTTAGAAAGGCATCGATCATAAATGCCAAGCACACCAACAAGCTTATGCCAGCCGTGTTTCCCATCGGATTCGCAATTCATAGTGCGAAACGAGGCTAGTCCGGAGTACAGGGAGTGCGCAAGTCAACTTCCACAGTGGCGATATTCCGCATCCCCGAGGCCAGACAGAGTCTAACCTCTCTGAGCAGTATTAAATGGAGATGGCTAGGGTGGCCATGCGGCACCTCATGGTTTAGTATGCCATCATATCAGGGTGCATACCTCTTTTGCGGCGATGTGAGCTCCAACATACACACCCTTTCGGCACTCCCGGCGGCACTGTGAATCTCAGTGCAACCCTCCTCGAAACAGTGGTTGATGTGTCAATCTCGATCGAGGGCAAAACTGAAATCCTTTTACACCCTCGCAGTCCAAACCACAAACCGAGGTATTTAAGCAAAGATATATTGTGAAGACAGATTCTTTTGGTGGTTGGATAGGCCTATTCTGGACAATAGTTACGGTCTCTTCTAGCTAATACCGATGGCTGAGTCTTCAAGTACTATAATGAATCGCTAGAAACCTATCAATGTTATGGAATCATCATCATTCAAAGATCTCACGACTGATGCTCTGCTTCAGAGCTCCGTACACGACATCTCCTATGAGACTATTTCTTTACTCCTCCTTTTGCGACGTATCAAGTCATCGGCAGAGTATACGAAGCAAGCTCCTGCCCAAACCAAGGTATATAAAGGCCAAGAGCCAGAGCAAAGCAATCTACCCAGGTGAATACTTTGCCATATTGCGTAATATCAAGTCAAAAACGAATTCTAGAGTATTTTCCGCTGACAAACAGGCAAACGGGTGGTTGCTCTGTTTTGATAGATTATTATGAATGGTATCTAGCCTACCTCACGCGGCTGGAATTGCTGACGCAGGAGCTAGACGCTAATAGTACTCATCACGATGAAAATTTTGCGGGTATAAGCAAAGTCGATTCTCGAGGCAATCACCGTGAAGACAAACGGACTTCCACGCAGTAGAACTCTTTGGTTAAACATCTCCACAAATCGACCGAGAAGAAGCCATCGATTGGTTGTTTACGTCTTTACAGGTTCTACTTTCAGACTGAAAGGAAGATGGGAACATAAAATGGGCATGGATCTCCGCTTAAAGAGGCTGCCGTCCAGGTTAATTGTGTCATGATCCGATGCGGCGGATATCAACAGCCGTGTGCTTTTGGAGAGAACTCAGGGTTGACACACTCATATGGGATATAACGAAGAAGATAATTTTGCACGCCTTCAACGAAAGGCTGCTAGGCGTACATCGACACCCAATTATGACGACAGATCTCTTTCTTCAGGCAATACAAAACCTCGTCGTTGCGGCTCCACGGGCTCCACGTCAAAGCTTGAGGGTGTTGTGTTTGTAGCCGGCATAACAGGTGACACGTAAATGTACCCAACGAGGTGATGGTCATTATGGATAAGTAGCTGAGCTATAACCAGGTTGGAGAAGAATTTACTCGTAGCCTCGCGCGTCAAGTATATTATGAGTCTAGAAGACCTGCTACATCCATACCCGGTCGATCGCTTACCTGTACCCGCCGTGCCGTATTGCTGCATGTTGTTGGATTGCCAAGCTACAGGCCACACTTGGCAAAGATCGTATTGATTGCTTGCCATAAATTCTGTTCAAATGTGCACGTCATATCCTGTGCCCCTTGCTGTCTTCTGTGGCACCTTCTTTATTAGCTTCCCAATCGGCTTAATTTTTGCCCATTCGATTCGAAGTATCCTTAGATCCCCCTCGTGAATTTTTGATTAGACGAGTTGTTGGTAGCGCACACCCAGAGTTATCTGAGACCAGGCAAGTTTACGAGTAGTTTTATTATTTCTAGGATAGTAGCATCCCTTGAGGCTATGCTTCACGTCCTATGCTGTATACCGAGCTGGTCCATACAGTACGTTGTCCAACTTTGAATCTCCTCAGAAATATGCTCCTGATGATTTGTCCTTACTTGCTTCGTCCATTCAGGAAACAGGTACATCAAATAAGTCTACTTGAAGTTATGCTCTACCACTAGAAAAACACCAAACGAAATACCTGATTTCACGGGATTGCAAGGCGCTCTATTTCTATGGCGTCCTCTTTCCATACCCCGGTTGCCGCATTGGCGACGTGGGCATTGCTCTCCATACTAACTGCAGTAATTACAGGAGATTTCTTCCATATCATTCTTCATAGATGATAGAGATCAATATCTAATTTTATCGCCACCATGCCCTTGTGGATTGGCAAGGGAAGGACAGATTGGCAGTGTGGTTCTACTTGTTCATACCACTAGTGTTTTACAAGCTTGCAAAATTTGGCCTCTAGCTCAGTAAACCCCCCAGTGTATCATACTCTACTAGGTGGCCATCGTCAAGTAAGGTAACCTTGTCGTACCGAGTGACATGAGTAAGATGACATATCACTGCAAGTAAAGTTCAGTCTTTGAGGATCGTATCAATGCTATCTTGCGTGATAGCTTTGGTCTCACCGTCGACACTGGTGACGTATTAGATTGCGCGGCCTACACCCCTAGCTAATAGTTTACCTTCTAGTGGCCTCATCGAGTATCAAGACCTTTGCTTTTTCTTACCGTGACACGTTCGAGAGAAAATAGCTGCTTTTGGCTAGCTGGCTACATCGCCAGGTCCATCTCTTTACTGGAGCCGCCTTGTTCGAGTATAGTTACCCAGAGCCGGACGCGCTCTAGAACCTGAATCATGTCTTCACCTGAAGCTTCCTCGAAATTCTCAACATTAGGTCGGATTGCTCAAGGCATTAGGAATGGTTCATGAGGTACTACATTGAAGTTCTTTCAAACATTGGCGCATGCATTACAGAGATGGCAACACCATGAATAATGTTTTGTTCCCTTGATGTCTAAATCATTTGCATCAACGCCATTATATTTGAATTTGTAGTATCTCAGCACGCTATTGGTTAACGATAAGATGATGTCATGTGCTCAATCACTGATCTACCAGCAAAAGAGTGAGCAGTGATGGAATCAGTGTAGGTTATCTTAGCATATAGGAACTACACAATGGATGCTGCTCCAGTTTGAGGGCCCTTTTTGTCTCATGATTTGACTAGTCCTGGAGCATGCCCACCAGGTATGCAATAGTGTCACAGCTTACATATACTTACCTCGATTCCTCGCATCAAATATTTTGTTGATATCCAAATTTTTGTCTGCGATGCTTATGGCGCGATCCTTTCGGACATTGATGAGCAATTGTTGGTTAGGTACTTCTTCTGAGACCAGTCATTTACTATAGGAGTTCATGTTCGAGTTAGCAACAGGAGTACACAGCATCACGCCAACCCAGGAATCAGTTACCTCGTGTAATTATCTCCAAATCACGTCTATTTTGCTTCTATCTTGATTTTGTTTATCAAGCCATGCAAGAATTCGAGGAAAAAAAAGCATTCATTGATTAGCTATTCTCTTCGACCATTAAGCTCTACCCTTGTAGCTACCTTTCCCTTGCCAAT
This sequence comes from Curvularia verruculosa, assembly GCA_036172615.1. Classification (NCBI taxonomy): domain Eukaryota; kingdom Fungi; phylum Ascomycota; class Dothideomycetes; order Pleosporales; family Pleosporaceae; genus Curvularia; species Curvularia verruculosa. The sequence continues at coordinate 24,043 of JAWDHC010000249.1, forward strand.
AACCCTGCTCGATGCTGCCCACGCCTTCTTCAGTAGCACCCTAGCAATTAGCTACGACCTCCCTTCCAGCTTGTTGCGCCTTCTTGACAGAAGCCTGAGCAGTAACAACTGCAGGGTCAGATCTAAAACAAAATCTTATGTTAGCTCCTCAGCACTTCCAAAAATAAAAAGAAAACAGAAAACTTACACATCGCCCTTCTCCAGCGCTTTAGCAGCAGCCTTGAGGCCAGCTTTGATAGTACTATGGCCAGCCTCCAATGGACCTGGTACTACGGCAAATATCGACTTTGCGATTGCACCAATTCCACTAGTTGCCTGGGTGACGCCAGCTTTGGCAGCTTGGGCAACGGATGGGTCCTTGATCTTTCCAACACTGCCGCTTGCATCATTGAGAGCAGACAGGATCCGGACGCGGGCTGCACTGCATTCGATGCTGTAACCTCGGAGGTAGATGGCTAGTGAAGTAATTAGAATCGATCAGTTGACGGTAAAACAGGGTTGGTAAGGGGGTGTGGTGTTGACGTACATGCAGCAGAAGAGCTTGTAACAAGGATCATGATGACTAGAGCTTTGAGAGAGTACATGTTGCTGAGAAGTTGGAGGTTACGCAAGTTGGTAGTTGGTAGTACTGCAAGAGGGTTTCTTGATGGCACTGAAGGGTACTCAAAGGCACAAGTGAGAGTGATAGTGAACGACGTTCAAATTCCACGATAGTCATGCTGGCCCTTATATATCGTAAAGCAGTTGTCTGGTAGGGCTCCCTGTTGTTGAGGTATCCATGGACGGAGCATGCTACACCAGGCGGTTCTAGAACTTCCTCAGTCAGATTTCCCAACTTTGCGTATTGGGTGGAATCCCTTTTGACGACAACATGCCATAAAATAGGGAAATGTTACATCAGAGTCACTTGTTCGATATCTCTGAGTGTTTGTGCATCATGTTAAATGTCTATGATGAAAAGACGTCGATGAACCAAGGCAAAAGGTACAAACCGCATCTGGACAGTTACTCTACGATCGCCCGCTGCTGCAAATACTGGAAGAAAGAACACAACATGACGGATCAGGTGCAAGAATCACATGTTTCCTCACTGGAGCCAAGTAGTCATAGAAACTAAGACAACAGCAGATGTCACCTCGTACTGAACCGCTTTACTGTTCTTAAGCTTTTGATGCTATCATGATTGATTTTTCATACCTTGCTCGGGATTCTCGACGTAATCTCCCTGATTCAGGAACCATTGGCAAGTTTGAGACACTATTTCGAATACGTACATATATGCAACGATTGATACACATTTCTAGAAATATAGCGAACAATTGGATGACACCTCAAAAAATGACATCATATGCTGTAATGTACAAGTCACTTTCCACTTTCTCATATCCTGGATGGAACTAGGGTCCGTAGTCTGGAAAGTAAGCACCTCACCTGAGGACCCATTATTACTCCCACTTCTGCAGTACTAGTAATTATTACATTTTGGAATCTTGCATGTCCTAAGATTTATTCCGCACCTCGAGCTTCCGTGGCTTCTTCTTCTCTTTTGTCCCATTCTCTTCTCCTCCTTTCTGACTCCCCTCTTGCTCTCTCCGTTGTCTTGCAATCTCATCTGCTGCTTTCCGCAGGGCCTCTGGATCCGGTATACCATTGTCCTCGCCTGCAGCTTGCTCGTGACGCTCCCCTCCCTTTTCGTTCGCATCTTGTTCCCCGTCTTCCTTTTTCTCTTCGCCACTTTTTTCCCCTTTCTTATCCCCAAGCTTGATCCACGGGCCGTGCACACCACCCACGCCAGCCCCGACTAATGTGCCCACGGCCGTTGTAGGTATTGTCGCGACCGTACCCACCAGCGTCCCTACGACTGTCCCCAGCCCCGCTCCCACTGCCATTCCGATACCCCCACCGCCCATGCTTCCTTGAAATGCGCCGGAGCTGAGCATTCGTGCCTTCTTGCTGTTGCCATGGGCTTCAATTTCCTTCTGATACGCATCTTGCAGGTACTTTTCGCGCTTTGCGGGATCTTTGATGGTTTCGGCAATGGCACGTAGGGAAGAGGCCGTCTTTGCGGATGCAAGCGCTGATTCGGCACTAGCAGCCGCTGCGTTGAGTTTGTCTTCGGGACTGCCTGACTTTGCGGCAATGTTCTTCAGCTCGTCTTCTGGTAGAGACAGGGTTTGCTCTTCGGTGGACATGATCAGGGCAGGCTGTTCAGGAAAGATCCAGTATGGCGAGCTAAGTGAGGATTAGGTAGGTGGTTTGGAAGCTCCATAGTGTGAATTCAAGCCAACATGGTCGAATGGTGGCATTTGATGAGGTGCAATGCATGCTCTGACGTCATTCGTCACGTCTTCCGCGCTCCAAAACCTGGAACATGCGTACAACCTCAACACAAAAAAGCAGTCATTATGAACGTGATTTTCAAAGATGTGACTTGATCATATTGAACTCGCTAGTCGAGCAATAGGCTTGTAGATACTATGCTAAAACAGAGTTCGCAACAAGAATTCCTCGCCCTGCATGACTTATTCCCAGCTCAAAGTCCAGCTACCCTGCCAGGCCCCTGCGCTGGTCAAGTCATTCAACCCTGTCAGCTTCAAAACGCTGCTCGTTTCATTATAATCGATCTTGCTTGCATCAATTTCTTCTCCGTTCAGCTTGATGTGTTGAGCTGCTGGGGCACCCAACAAAGTTACATTGGCGAGCGCGTTGGTGTCCTTGAACTCGCCTTGAACATCAACCTCCAGCTTCTTGTTCTCAGCAGCAAAAGTAACATCCAGGCTAGATTCGGGTTCAATGGACTCGCCGTCATCAATGTACAGGTGACCAGATGCAGTGCCTTCGCTAGAGAGAGCTACAATAAGACCCCAGGGGTTCTGGCGGGACTCGGTGGTGGTGTATCCGGGCTCTTGGATAGGTAGGACTGAACCTCCACGGATGTACACAGGAATGTGGCCCAAGGGCGCTGAGATGGTTGTGTTGACACCAGCCTCTGCCTGAACACGCTCGCCAGTATACCAATCGAACCAGGTCTCGCCATCAACAATGCCTGGGAAGACACCCTTGACGGTATCGACCTGAGGCTCCAGGACGGGTGTAACCAAGATGTTTGGTCCAAGCAAAAACTGAGTGTCCACACCGGCGAGCTGAGGCTCGTTGGGGAACTCCCATGCGAGTGCTCTCATGACAGTAGATCCGGTCTTGTGGGCATCGTTGAAAAGAGTATACATGTATGGGAGGAGAGAGTAGCGGATGTGCATGGCAGTCCTCGAGGCGGAAGCCACAGCCTCCCAACGGTAAGGCTCTTGTGGAATGGCCGAGATCACGTTGTGATTGCGGTAGAAGGGGAAAAAGGCGGACAGCTGCATCCATCGAGCGCAGAGCTCCATGCCGGTGTTTCCGTTGAATCCGCACGTGTCGACACCAAACATGGGAATGCCAAACAGCGAGAAGGAAAGCGCTTGTGGAATGGAGAAGAACATATAAGCCCACCTGGAGGCGTTGTCACCGCCCCAATGACCAGCCCACTTGCCGCTACCAGCAAATGTGGAACGTCCGATGATAAAAGGGCGTTTTCCAGGGAACACAGAGAGTAGACCATGGTAAGTAGCGTTGATAATTTGGTGACCAAAGAGGTTGTGGACATCGTATTCTTGCACACCGTTGGCGTGGGTCGCGTTGGGACTGACGGCATGGACAGCAAGATCAGCGCCATCCTGTACGTGGTTGATGACATATGGAGGATAGTTGATGTTTCTTTCGCCGATTACCGGGGTAGAACGAAGATAGTTTGTTGTTGAACTAGAGGCCGTTTCCGCAGTCGCAGTCGCAGTTTCTTTCATGCTGGCCTGGATGGAAGCACCGGCAGACGCAGATGCAGCCTCAGTGCTGTTGGTGATGTTGAAACCTTCTGGGTAATCGTAAATAACATTGCCCATCTCGCCAGGGAGCGAAAAGGGTGGGTGAACTGGGTTCATGGTGACATTGCCGGTACCGCAGGATCCGACGCAGAAGGAAGAGACTTCGGTCATGTCGACCCAGAAGCCACTGTATGGTACCTCCTTGTACCACTCGACCATCTCTTTTACCCACCAAGAGACACCATTTGGCGACAGCCAGTCAGGGAAAACAGTGTAACCAGGCCAAACAGCGCCAATGTACTGGCTTCCATCTGGGTTGGATAGGAAGGCGCCAGATTCGTTGCCACGAGTGTAGGTATCGTAGGCATCGCTTGCATTCTGTGGGTTTGGAATATAAATGGCCGCATCAACAATGGGTACAAAGTGCTGGTTGTTTCCATGTAGCCAGCCAAAGAAGTCGGCAACTTCCGAAGCAGGGAAAGTGACGGGATCCAGCGTAAAGTCACGGTACTGGTCCATGTAATCAATGTCAAGCCAGATGGTTTCTGTATGGCCGTTAGCAAAATTGCAAGGAAAATCCAAATAATCCCAGAGTCCGACAAATGATGGTAGACTTACCCATTGGAATATTGAAAGCTTTCATAGTCTCGACGATTTCCCTTGTTTCGGTCCAGTTGCGGTATCCCCAGCGGCATTGATGGAAACCAAATGTCCAGTATTGCTGCATGGCTGGTAGACCGATGGCTGACTTTTGATACTCTTTGGTGACATCTGGCTGTGAAGGACCGTCGAAAAGAATAGGTCAATCGCACCTCCCAAAGTCCTCCAGGTCAAGTGATCAGGCTTCATGACGACATCCATACCATGAGTGTTGCGATAATAGACACCGTGAGAGCGCGACTCGTAGGGCGAACCGCCAGTTTTGACACTTTGGCGGATTTCGGATTGCTTCAGAGGCTTGTTGCTGGCGGTTTTACCCTTCTCAAAGTAGCGAGTCTCCAGGTAGAAGGGATGGCTACCGTAGAGGTTACGATCAATCGGATCACCTACGTCAGCAGCGTAGATGGTCGCAGTGAAGTTGTTGTTGAGACGAAGCCCGTGAATTCGCTCTCCCAAGCCATAAAGGTTGTAGTCCTCGGGCAGACTGTTAACAAACTCAACGAACTGGTTTTCATAAATGAGGTGGGTGCCCTCAGTTGTGAAGATGATGTCTCCGGTAGAGCGACGCTCGACATTGAACCAGAACGATGGATTGTCGCCCCCTGGATACTTGTTAACTCACTTTTTCATATACAGGTCCTCGTGTCTCTCTGTTTTTTCGGGAGTAGCTTACAGTTAAACTTGAGGTCGGTGCCGTCAAATGACTCGTCAGCCTTGGGGCGCGGGACAAGGTCTTCAGGTACAACCCATTGCGAGGAGTTGCTCGCATCAAGATGCTTTGGCACAATACTGACAGCCAGTCTTCCCTTTGCCTGATACTCGACTTTGAGATCGAGCTCCTTGATATCGGTACCGTAGACATTGCAGGGTTCTCCAGCCAATGTCAATGTGGCACTCAGGCCGCGGTCGTCCTGCTTAAGATCCGACGCCTTGTAACCAGGGCATACGTCTTGCGCATTGACAGCTTTGGGGTCGTAAATGTTGGGGATCTGTTGAACGCCCTTGTCCGCTGACGCGGGAATGGTAAAGACAGGGTTGAAGGACGTGGGTGTACCAGCTAGCGTAGTGCTCCAGCCGCCATTAGAAGAGACGGTAGATGTCTGGCCGGCTGAGAGAGCAAGGAGGGAGGACAGCAATGCCGAAGTTTTGGCAAGACTTGAGTGCGTCATGATGGCGGTGCTGAACCAGTCCAAAGCTGCCTGGAGATCGCCTGGCGGCCTGGCAGGTCCTTTATACTCATCGCTGCCGGGTCCGCTAAGAACCTGCTGCTGGGCCATGCTAGCTGTGGGTTGACTGAATATGCAGTAGTTTTCTGCAACAAGGTGGTTGGTTAGTGACGATGTGCAGCCTCGAGGTAACAAACCGGACTACAAGCTTGTGCAGCTTGCATAAGCGGCGGGCGTGCGGGGAAGGCGCGGAGCCGTGTGCCGACATTGGACGAATGAGAAGGGCCGGAACATGGTTCCCCCATGGAGAAAACATAGAGTGTGGGGTTAGCAAGGCACGTCTCTGGAAGACTCGCAGCCTGAAGCTGGTGACGGATGGCTGACATGCCCCTACATGGAAAAAGGCACAGTGATACCCGATTGGTGAATGCATTCTTCGACCTGCGTAATGCAGGATAGTCGGCAAGCCTTGGAGTCTTAGTCCTCCGATCGAGCAGACGCATTGGCATGCAGAATATGCTGCAGTCGCCTCATTGAAATGATATGTTGAGGCAGTCGGAGCACTTCAAGACATGAACCGATAGGCTGTACCAAGTTACATGGCGTGTTGATATTGGCACTTTACAACAGGTAGACACAAGGGGCAATTGTATGCTTGGCGTTTGTCCCACCTACCACGGCATCTTGAAAAGTATACTGGTTGGTACACCTGGAGCATGCGTACGGAACAATTTTCGGTACTGTCTTGCGATTGGCATAGTCTAACCGCAGAGTCGTGTCGTCGCCTGTCCAACACTGTTGAGTAACACGACGCTTTCCCCACATGGGTTCGCCCTAAGTGAACCAAGGACAAAGCCACACGGAAGCTTGGAATGCTTGTCACACAGCACATGGCAAACATGCAGCTTCACAAAGAAAAAAACATGTTGGAACGTAAAAAATCGTTTCTTGGTCTTGTTTGATTTGGGTATTATTATAATTACATATGCATGTTGGCGCTGGTATTACCGCACGCCTGTGCAACAAGACGGTACTTTTGGGTAAGTACCTAAGATCCTTGATCTGAACACGCCTGGAGCGCAAGGCTCATTCTGCAGCGTCCTCAGGACCCGCAGCGTTCCCGCGTCCCAACACTCCTCTGTGCGCTCGTTGGTCCAAAGTCGGAAATAAGCGCGTGGCATCGCGCATGTGTTAGACGCGCTCCGAGTAGAGACTACTACAGTATGCAGGTGGTTGGTTCATTTTGTGGCCGTTGGGTCATTGCCGAGTCTGATTTACCAGCCAGGTCGGCCGACATGACCTCATAGACGGCGACCAAGGGAGTAAAACAACATGCTAACATAGACGCACTAGGTCCACTGCCTAATTCAGGTTAAAGGTGAATAGGTTGTTGGTCCATGGGTCTCGTCCCCTCGACGGAAAGTCAAGTATCGGGTGAGTCCACCCTCATCAGCAAGGTAAAGTCCTTCAGCAGGCACCCAGCTCCGCGACTCACGCGTGCTTCGGCTTGTGGCGCTGAACGCAGAAACTCGTGAAGAGATTTGGGGTGGTGTTCTTCTTTTTTGTACAGATTGTGGTGGTTGCCGAGGCGGCGGGGTATAAACAGTTGGTGAAAGACGAAAGTTTGCATTAGTGGGGCTGGGCTTAGCAGCCGAATTGGGATGCAAGTGCATGCCTGGTGAAGTGGGCGAAGTGGGCGAAGAAGACTCGACAGATGGGCTTCGGTCTGTGGTTATGGTCTTGCTCTTGGGGAAAAGAGACAGTGGCTTGGGAATCATGGACTGTATTGAAGTTCGCGTAGTGTTCCGAGAGAAGCTACGGTCGCCGTTGGGAGGATCTTCGATGATATCCTGGTACCATTCATAAGAGCGAAAGCTAAAACTTGGGCTTGGTGGGGGGAGGTCTGGCAAGGTCATTGTTTGAGGCTCTGGACTATCTGGTGCTGGAAAGAACTCGACAAGCGGGCTCGACGGCACTGAACTGCCATTTGAATTTTCAACTGACAACAGGTCGGTGTTGGGCTGTTGAGAAGGGTACTGGCTGAGCTCATACTCGGAACTGTTCCTGCTCACAGCTGGAGCTTGCGAGACGGAGATTGGCGGGGGAGTGTTGTTGACGGGTGGGATGTACTCTTCGAACTTATACCGTGGTGTGCGATCTCGCGGGGTGCTACAACGTGGAGTATCGTTGCCTCGCATTGGACTTACAGCTTGCATCATGTCCTCGTCCATTATCATGCTCTTGTTGATACTGACATTGATAGCGTATACCTTGGTCTCTTTTGGTACGGGAGGAAGCGGAAGTTGTGGGAGCGGAAGAAGCGGAAGTGCTTTTTTGTTCGTAGATGCAGATCTCCTGGTACCTACTTCCTTGATCTCCTGAGGCGCCACTACCCTAGCGAACAGTCCCGGGCTCATAGCATTTCTGGTGTTGAAGGCTGCGTTCTGGGGGCTATTTGGCATCGAAGCCACCAAGGTCTTTGAGTCGGTCGCGTTGGAAGGTGACCTGCTGAGAGTGGTGGGCATGCGTGCTTCAACGGATCCTTTTCGCGGCCTTCCCCGCCGGCACTTCCATATCCAGAACGCAAATGCGACTAGTAGCATCATAGCTACAACTAGTCCTATGCCAACCGCAATGGCAGATACAGTGGTCAATTTTGAGGTCGGGTTGGAGTCCGCACCCCCAAATGGAGTAGCATTGTCCAGAACAACACATTGTCCGTCGGAGCATATCCAGTCGCCTGGGCATTGGCTTGTGGTAGAACACGATGTAATGTGCGCTGTGCTAATGTCGAGCGAGGTAGGCTGGATTGAGGGCCCTATAGGGCTGGGACTCGAAACTGCCGTTTCGATTTGGTTGAAGGAAGAGGTGGATGCGACGTCGCTTTGTGATGTGGTTGTTGGTGATGAAGTCGCTTTGGTTGCTGTTGAGGAGGTCGTGGTCGGTGTTGGCCTTGTGCTAGAAGTAGCAGGTCTTCTTCGCGATGAAGTGGATGTAGCAGCCGGCTGTTGTCTTCGGCTGGTAATGAGAGTGGTAGACATTACAATTAAGGAGTGTATGAAAAAAAACGATATATACTGCGTAATGAATGGGGCGCCACGCCAATACTTTCGTCGAATCTGGTCGCGAAAGCGTCTTTATGTCAAGCACACTGGAATGGGAAAAGAAAGGCCATGAACGAATGTAAACTTGGATAGGAATAGCTGTGCTTGAAGGAACGAAGATCCCCAGTCGAAAGAGGCCTTTGCGACGCAGACCACACTCGAGGGCGGCGTGACTTAGCCCATATCTTGTAGGGTCCGGCAAGACAGACTAAAGTTTATTGACGATTAGCGCACGGTGTTCAGGCCCACCTCCGGTTGGTGGTTTGACGATCCCTAGTGTTTGAACCAACGTCGCACTCGTCAAACCTTCTAACCCCAAATATTGCTTTCTCCATGATCTTTGTGGCAGCAAACTGTGCTTGAAAAGCACCGAGGCTGCTTTTTCGGCAGTAAAGATGATGCAACCCTTCGTGCGGCTACACGATGGAGTGTTTTGTGTCTTTGGATCATGTGATTGTTCGCTGGTCCTGTGACTACAAGCATGACTCTATGCGACTGCCACTAGAACGCTACAGAACCCGAGTCATGAAATTGACGGCTGGTTCTCCAAAAGCGGTACCCATGCTGTTTCAGGGGAGCGGAAAGGTGCACGCTTATACTATTTTCTGCCCACAAACCATTCGACTATCTGTTTATGGCAGAGGTCGGATGAAAAACCCGGAAACTAAACGTTTATAACCGTCTCATCCATGGTAGCGAGGCCACATTGGGGACCACTGGACCTCGGATCCAGTCTCCCGAGTTGCTGTCAAAAAACTCGCATTCGGGTGTTTTACCCCCATGGCAATTTTATGAGACCAAATGCAGACAGGTGAGCGTACATCAGTTAGGCGTCTCAGGAGTCGACAGTCGAGATGCGCGCTCTAAGCGCAAAGTGCTTGCAACATCTGTCTGCATCAGAATGAAAGGTACAGACTTTGGAGATTGACGGCACCGAGCTCTGGGTATGGTTCTCAGCCTAGCAGTGACTGTTTCATGTACACTGGTCCGCGGGAAGAAAAGGTGGTCGGGTCGAAAAATAGCACAATGCCTGCGAAACCAGGTTGCAGGAGCAAGCTCCGTACAAGCAAAGTGGGTGTGTGTGTGGTGAGTATCATCATCGTCCTAAAGGTGGGTAGCTTGCAAGATAAGGTTGTGTCTGTGCGGATCAGTGATTACGCTTTGGGAAGTGTCGAGTGTCCGTGCAGTTGAGGAGCCATGGTATGATGTTAGTAGAGTGATGGTAAGTGATGTGACCAAAGACTGGCTCGCTTGTTCTCTTCCCGCTCTTACAGTTTGTTTAAGGGTCACTCCTCGGCGAACGAGACAGGATCCGTCACGCGAAATGTCCGCACAGCAACGCTGGATAAATTCAAAGCTAGGCCGACGTCAGCACGCACATTGGGGTTCATGTTCATACTACACCTGTCTGTCTGTCTCTGCACCAGCAAGTTTGGATGAGAATCGGCGATCGATGAGCAAAAGTGCAAAAGAAGTCTGAAGCACAACCTTTCATAAGTGGAATCTCAAGTCCCACGGTGCTTTCCGGCAGGATCGGGCTGATGGTGTAGTGGGTACGAATGGGTGGCGGAATAAAAGAGACATAGGATGCATTAGGTCCAATACATGGTATTGCTTTATTGTTTGAGGTCAATGCCAGATTACAACCTGAAATGGGTGTAGCAGGTGCATAAAAAAGGAACATTGCGGCTGATGAAGCCGCTTGGACGTGAAGTTACTTTTGCGGAAGAACTGTCCGAGGGTGTCATCGCGTTTCGTGTGACGGCGGGGTATTGGGAAGCTGTCACAGTCTTTGTCTTGACGCGCCATTTCCTGCATGACATCGGCGAGCTCGTGTGCCATCTAGCATCGGAAGAGCAGACTAGAATTCAAATATAGGTTCGAAAAAAGAATCTAACAGACGATTGGGTGCTGGGATAGGTGATGCGATTCGTAGGCTGACTCAAGATCTTCACACTTCCACCTCTTATCTCTAATATCAGTGCTCAAGTTTCGTTTCGAAGGCCCTTTTCCCAGTAACGCAAAGGATTTGGGTTTATCTATTGAAGTACGCCATCATGAGGTGGACCGAAAAGTGATGCTTGACACCGCAATGGATCTCGGGAAGTGGGGTAACGGTCACCCTCCCACAGCTCCGGGCCAGGACCAAGACGCTCTCTGATGCCACGACAACGCGATGCCAGTATTGCGAGTTGCGTGATAGAGGAAAGAGAAACCTTGTCTCGTTTCGAAGGAAGACGTGGGGCCTGTTTTCTTGCTTTCCTAGCCTCTCATGGCCATCAATGGTGGGGGCAACGCGTCGTTGGGCGAAGAGGGGTTCCTCTGCTTACCACCTGTTAGCGCACCATATTCGGTGACATCATGAATAATGAGCTCACAGCTATTGGTCTAAAAGGGCCGTTTGGATCCGTTGGCAGCTCTCTCTCACCTCAAACACCGCCCCAAGCCGTTGATGCAGTCGTTCCGGGCACTGCGGTCGCTGCGAATTCCGATCAGATTTCAGTTCAGCCCTACTGCCCGCTTGCAAAAAGCTCCATTCACATCCACAACCGTAGTAGCCATGGCGCAAGAGTTCAAGCTCAAGGATGTCACGTCACTGCAGATGAAAAATGGCGAGAAGAAGGAAGCCGAAGTCGAGGGCGTCGAAGGAGGAAAAGTGCTTCTGTTGAAGGTGCAAGATCAAGTCCACGCCACAAGCGCCAACTGCACGCACTACGGAGCTCCACTGGTGAAGGGCGTGTTGACACCCGAAGGCCGTCTGACCTGCCCGTGGCATGGGGGTACGTTTGCACATCGGCGGACACGGTGTATGGTGAAAGGACTAACTTTACTCAGCTTGCTTCAAGGTCTCGACTGGAGACGTGGAAGACGCGCCTGCTCTCGATCCCATTGCCAAGTACGAAGTGGTGGAGAAGGACGGAGGCGTGTACATCAAGACGACGGAAGAGGCACTCAAGGCCAACCGAAGGCATTTGAACATCAAATGCTCATCAGTAAGCGAGGACAAGGTACTTGTCATTGGAGGTGGGTCTGGTACATTGGGTGCCATTGAAGGCCTCCGAGGTGGAGGGTACACTGGCAAGATCACCGTCATCTCAAAGGAAGGCTATCAGCCCATTGATCGGACCAAGCTGTCCAAGGCATTGCTAGCTGATATTTCCAAGTTGGCATGGAGACAAAAGGACTTTTACAAGGACGGATCGATTGACATTATCGAAGATGAGGCCAAGAGCGTCCACTTTTCTGGCAAGAAGGTATCAACTAAGAGTGGGAAGGAGTATGAGTATACCAAGCTTGTACTGGCGACTGGAGGTACGCCAAGGTGGCTCCCGCTTGATGGACTCAAGGGTGATCTAGGCAACGTGTTCCTGCTTCGGACATTGCCGGACGCGCAGAACATTCTCAAGGCTGTTGGGGATAACGGAAAGAAGATTGTCGTCATTGGCAGCTCCTTTATTGGAATGGAGGTTGGCAACTGCTTGGCGGGCATGAAGAACGACGTCACCATTATCGGAATGGAAGAGGGTAAGTAGTCATGGCGGTTGATGCAAGACATGAAGAAGACAGAGGAAGAAAGGCTAACCAGACGAACAGAGCCAATGGAGCGAGTCATGGGCAAGAAGGTTGGCGCAATTTTCCGTGGCCTGCTGGAGAAGAACGGAGTCAAGTTCAAGATGGGAGCCAGCGTGGACAAAGCGACTCCATCCAAGAGCGACTCTTCCAAAGTAGGCGCAGTGCATCTCAAGGATGGCACGGCATTTGAGGCCGATGTGGTGATTGAGGGAGTTGGTGTTGCACCTGCTACTGAATACCTCAAGGGCAACCCTAACATCACGCTCGAGAAGGACGGGTCGTTGAAGACGGACGAGTCGTTTGCAGTCAAGGGACTCAGTGATGTGTACGCCATTGGCGACATTGCCACGTACCCATATCACGGACCTGGAGGCAACGGCTCGCCAGTGCGTATCGAGCACTGGAACGTGGCACAAAATGCCGGTCGGTCAGTGGCCAATACCATCAACAACCCTGGATCCAAGCCAAAGCCGTTTATTCCCGTCTTCTGGTCGGCGCTTGGTTCGCAGCTGCGGTACTGTGGCAACACGGTAGGTGGCTACGACGACGTGGTCCTCCAAGGCGAGCCGGAGAAGCCATCGTTTGTTGCCTACTACACGCGAGGCGAGACTGTCGTGGCTGTAGCCTCGATGATGAAGGATCCGTACATGACGCAGGCGGCAGAACTGATGAGGAGGAACAAGATGCCGAGCAAGAGCGAGCTGCAGAAAGGGGTAGATATTTTGGAGATTAGTCTTCCCAGCGAGGTCAAGATCTAGGCGGGACTAGTGTAATAGTGGAGCAGAGTAGAGCCTGCTGCAGAAATCGAAATCTGTTGCGACGAATATAGATCAGAGCAATGTGCGAAATCAAAAATAAAAATGCAAACTGTGGCCAAGCAGAGAGGGGCAAAGGGTACCCATGTTACTCCATGCGGCGTAAAGAGAGGGAGATAGGCTTAGGCTGGGGCGATAAGAGGAAATGAAGAGTGATGGGGGCATGTTTGACAGAGTGACGTCGAGGGCGACGACAAGAGCCTCGGATTGCACAAAGCGAGAGTAGCAAAGGCCAGGATGGCTGGGATAGCGGCACAGTCGAGCAACGGTGGGAGAGCGGGAGAGTGGGTCTGCTATGGCACGGGCAGGGCGATCCAGAGGCGCGCACCAGCAGGTCATCTCATCTCCGAGGAGGGGCCTACGGGGTACCTAGGCGCAGCAAGTGCAGTGTTAGTCGCCCATGTAAGTATTGATATGTGAATTTGATATCATACATACATACATGGGCGTAGCTGTGTCCAAGTGGGTACGTGTATACATGTATGCTGCGGTTTGTTTGTTTGTATATTTGTTTGTGTGTATGCGAGCATGCATGAGAACAAAAAACTGGCTAGTCGGCATGTGGTTAGAGGCACGTATTGTTGCGACAGGTACCGGTACTGAAAAAGGGAGAAGAGGCGGCGGACCAGGTGGTAGTGCCTTGGGCGAAAGGGCACTAGCATGCAGGGCGCTTCCTCGCTCGCTTGGGGCGCAAGCTGAGACAGGGTGGTGGGCGTGTTAGTGTGGATGACTGCTGGCATGTCACCGACGCCCGTCAGTTGTTGTGGCATTGGAGCTTGGTATCAGTGTGTGCGCAGCGGAGCGGCAGGAAAGTCAGATGAGCCCAAGGATGGGACGAGATGGGACGAGATGGGATGAGATTTAGGGCTGAGTATGCCGGTGTGCAGGTGCACATCAACGTCATGATTATCATGTGCATGTAGAACGCATGGTGGACGCGCTCAAGCCGGACAGTGGTCATTATGCTGTGGCTGTTGCTGTTGTTATTGTTGATGTTGATGTTGATGTTAATGTTGGTGCGGAATGTTGACAAGGTCAAAGTTTCGTGGGGTTTCTTTTTTTGGAGCCCGGACTTGTCTGGCAGGCTCGGGCATGTGCCAAAAGAGAGAATGACAGGGCGGCAGGGCAGTCAGTCAGTCAGCCCGCAGGACACGGCGGGCGGAGGAGAGGAGCAGGGGGACATTGGTCGGCCATGTGGATGGAATAGGTGGAGGGCGGGAATGGTGGAGGTATGGAGCCACGGAGGCTCGTGTCGTAATAGGCACTGGGGTTGAGAGGCATCGAGGACGTCCATCGAAGACAGTTGGCGGCTAGGCCGAGGGCAGGCAGGCGAGCGCATAACGGGCAATTTACGCGTGCTGGGGTGAGAGAGGGTGAAACAAGCCATTAGCCGGGTGGCCGTATCCGACCTGGTGGCCGAGTGAGCAATGGCTGGATGGAGATGAAGGCGCCGAGCGTTGGGCGCGTCCCGGGCGCGTCGGCAGGTGTCGCAGAGGGACAGGCCGGGAGGGCGTGGGCAACGCTGCTGGTGTTGATGTTGTTCCTGGCGCTGTTCGTGTTGTTCATGGTGCAGCTAGTATGGTATGCTTGGGTGACGTGCGGTCGGTCGATGCTTTTGGCGGGCTGGTTTTATGACGAGACCCCGTGACCCCTGTCCATGATGTGCAGCTGCTGGCCTCCTTTCCTCTGCGCTTACCGAGATTGCCAAAGACATCCATCCCAACTCGGCCGCGCCTTCTCTCTTCTCCGCCCACGCCGACCCAGCACCGTGCTGCCAAGTGAGAGAGCGCGTGTGTGTGTGCGAAGAGAGCGCGAGAGCAACAAAAGAAGCAGAAGAAGAAGATTGCAACACAGACTGACAGAACGAGAGAGAGAAGGCGAACCAGAAAGAGAAAGACAGAGAGAGCGCCCAAGGGTATAAACGAGCCAACCGCATGCACTAGCCGGCCAGCACCCGAGACGTCAAAAGGCCAAAGTCAACGGCCCTCACCCACCGACTGCACTGCACTGCTCTGCACGGCACCGTCAGCCATTAGCCACGCCTGCATTGCTCTGCATTGCATTGCTTTGCTTTGCGTCGCTCGCACCTGGTCCACTGCCGCTCTTTTTTTTTCTCGCCTGCTCTGCTTTGCACGCGCTGCGCATGTGAAGGGGCTACCGCGCCAGCAAACGCCCTCTACACCGCGCTCCACCACGCCCACACCCACGCCCACGCCCACGCCCAACCCCCGACCCCGTGTCGCGAGCCCGAGACGCCATTGCTCACCTGCGTCCCAATTGCTTGCTTGCTGCTCGCCCTCTCCTGTCCTCTGTCCTCACCACCCGCCTGCAGCCCTGCTTCGCGACAGCGACGACGCCTTCCGCGCGCCTGGTTGTGTGCGTGTGAGTGAGTGTGTGTGTGTGTGTGGTCGAGCTAGACACCTCTCTCCCCGCCATCGCCCATTCGACAGCTCAACACCGCCAGTTCAGACCCGCCCGCAATCCGCCGCCAGCCCGGCTTGGGACCGATCCTCTAGTTCCTCTGCCCTACTGCATCTCCACAACCCTCCTCAAACCCTCCCTCTTGTAGACCATGGCCGCCGTTGCGTCGCAGCCGCCCCACGGTCAACAACAGTACTATCAGCAGCAACCTCCAGCACAGCAGTCGTCGTCGTCGTCCGCCGCCGCCGCCGCCGCCGCTCCCTCGTCCTCGAGTGCTCGCCGTCCCTCGCGACGCCCCAGTAATGGCGCGTCCCCAAACACGCCTTCCACCCCCCAGACTCACGACTCTGCCCTAAACACGTCTCGCGCCCAACCCCAACAGTCCTCTCCCTCGACCACAGCCGGCGGTCCCATGGCTCCTCCCAGGACCTCGTCGCATCGCAGCACCTCCAACGGCGCCCCACCATCTGCTCACCAGCGCGACGAGTCCTCGCAGTCGCGCCGCCGGGCAAAAGAAAGCCCCCGTCAGCAAGGTAACTCGGCCAGGTCACAGCCCACACACAGCCGCTCCGCCACGGCAATTGGCCAGCCCCCTGTCAACACCAGCCTGCCGCGCGAGGAGAGTGCCGTCATAAACCGCATCGTCGTCTCCGACACCCAGGAAGACATTGCCCGTGCACAAGCTCGCCAGGGCGAGGCCGTCCCCGTAAATGCCGCAGGCGCCGCCGACCTCACCCCCATAGCCGGCC
Organism: Curvularia verruculosa; assembly: GCA_036172615.1. Classification (NCBI taxonomy): domain Eukaryota; kingdom Fungi; phylum Ascomycota; class Dothideomycetes; order Pleosporales; family Pleosporaceae; genus Curvularia; species Curvularia verruculosa. The sequence continues at coordinate 40,388 of JAWDHC010000249.1, forward strand.
TCAGTCTCGTTGGCAGCGAGGGCGTCGACGATGGCGGCCGGGGAGCCGGCGGAAAAAGCAGACAGGACCATTCCAAGTCGGAAAATGCAAAGCGCTCCAAGTTTGGCAACTACATCCTCGGCCAGACGCTCGGCGAAGGTGAGTTTGGCAAGGTCAAGATGGGCTGGAAGCGAGACAGCCCCATCGAGGTCGCCATCAAGCTCATACGCCGCGAGACGCTCGGCAGCAACTCGAACCGCCTTCAAAAAATCTACCGTGAAATCCACATTCTCAGGGGCCTCGACCACCCAAACATTGTACGCCTCCACGAAATGGTCGAGACGGAGCGCCACATTGGCATCATTTTGGAATATGCTTCTGGCGGCGAATTATTCGACTACATTCTAAACCATCGTTACCTCAAGGATGGCCCCGCGCGCAAACTCTTTTCACAGCTCATCTCGGGTGTGGGATACCTGCACCGCAAGGGCATCGTCCATCGAGATCTCAAGCTCGAGAATCTCCTGCTCGACCGCAACAAGAACATTATCATTACTGACTTTGGCTTCGCGAACACGTTTGACCCCAACGATGAGCTCAGTGAGGAGATCGAATACAGATTGGGCGACAAGGACTTTATGAAGTCTCTTGGTCTCGACGGCAGTGACGCTACACGGCGGGGCGATCTCATGCAGACTAGCTGCGGAAGTCCCTGCTACGCTGCTCCCGAATTGGTCGTGAGCGACTCGCTCTACACGGGCCGCAAGGTGGATGTATGGAGTTGTGGTGTTATCCTGGTACGTTGGCGCGTTTTTCCCCCCTTCTCTTTACGACGTGTATTCAAGTTCCAAAACACTGACACCAGAGTAACAGTATGCCATGTTGGCCGGCTATCTTCCGTTTGACGATGACCCAGCGAACCCCGAGGGTGATAACATCAATCTGCTCTACAAGTACATTGTATCGACACCATTGACATTCCCTGAATACGTCACACCCCATGCGAGGGATCTTCTCAAGCGAATTCTCGTCCCCGATCCACGCAAACGAGCAGACCTGTTTGAGGTGGCGCGTCACAGCTGGTTGGCCGACTACGCTCATGTGGTTGGTTTTATTACCTCGAGCAACACAAATGTAGCCGAGGCTCAACAGGCATCGGTCTATTCGAGTAAGTTTTTATACTCATGCTTGGTGTGCAGTTTACGTACTAACTATTTTTACTAGAAGACACATTCGAGCCACAACCTGCTCTGGCAAGAAGCGCTTCCGTTCGCGAACCCGCCAAACCGCACATTGCCTCATCCGCTCATGGCGGGCTCCAGACGAAGCGCGACCCCATCAACCAGGCCGCCGAGAAGCCCAAAACCACCCGCGATACCAAGCGCCGAACCGTTCAAGTCGAATACGTCGCTCCTTCTTCACAAACTGCACGTGGTGAGGCGTCACCCCCTGCTGAAACAATGCCCAAAGTACGCAGCAACAAAGAGGCAGAGGCAGCACCCCTTGCAGATGGTCATCAACCAGTCACGGGCGCCAGGCCATCCCGTTCGTCGGGCGCAGTTCAAGCTCCCGTCAGGAAGCAAGAGCCTCAACGATCGACGTCAGAATACACAGCATTCAACAATGCACCCACATCTGCTGCTCGTCCTTCTACAAGTGGCGCTCTAGGCTCAAGGCTTCCCTCGCGAGGAAACTCATATGGACAGCCATCGGTCGCGACAGTAGCCCAGACCAACGCCGAGGGTCGCTTCTCACAACCCAAGGGCAAGCAATACTCGATATCCACACCCTACGGTCAGCACGATGCTTCTGAAGCTGCGGAGGCGCCCAACATTGGCCAGCCAAGCTCGCAACGAGCGCAATCGATACAGATGGGACCCCATGGACCCAAGGGCACCACCCACCGACGTTCCAATACGGTTACCGAGACTCTAGGCCGTATGACTTCCATGTTCTCTGGTCGCCAGCCTTCGTACCAGGATCCAAAGGCATCTCTTACCTCTCAAGGTTCCTACGGCTATCCCGACGACAAGAAGCAAAGAAGCTATCCCCCAACTTCCATGGCAGGGCCCATGTCTAATGACAATGTTAGCGCAACTACTGGCCCCAGGCCGAGCATGGAATCCAGCCGTCGTACCTCGTTTGGCTTTTCCAGGAAGAACCACAGCAGCAGCAACAGTAACAATGGTGATGGCACAAAGCCCTCGCGACGCTTCTCCCTTATTCCCTCATCCTTGTCTCGAACTTTTACATCGCGAGACACGGCGCCGTCTCAAGCCTCACACGAGCGCCGCGCTTCCAGTTCTCGTCCCCGTGCTAGCTCACGTCCTGGGGGCATGAGCTTTGGTCGTGGCGGTTTGTCCAGGTCTCCTAGTCAGAGCACCCAAGGAAGCAACATGCCCGGTGTGTACGATGGCCACCAGGATAGGTTAAGGAACATGCACATGAACACGGCCGGACCATCATCCGCCCCACCAAACCAGACTCATTTCAATAGTTACAACCAATCCGCTGCCGAGTTTGACGAGAAATTCCCCAATCCCCAGGAAGCTCATCCAACCGCACAAGCCGGTCGTCATTACCAACAGACTGCTGATGATTCCGATGTTAGCGAAACCAATGGTCCTGGTCGTATCTCGATATCTCAGCAGTTTGGCCAAAGAAACACATCAAACCCTTACCCTCCTGGCATGGGAGGCGACGAGTTCCAGCAACAGCAGCGAAAGGGCGTGCTTCAGAAGAGCAGACGCTTTGCTGATGCATATGACGAGCAGGGCTCTGCAAACAAGGGAAGCTCAGGCAGCTCTAAGAAGGTTATGGATTTCTTCCGCCGCATAGGCAAGCAGCGGACGAGCAGCCGTTGATTCTAATCAAAGGCGGGTTCTGGTGACAATTTTGCATCCCACAACGGGCTTGGTTGGGACTGAAAGGCGGATGAATATTGAATAGTTGATCGTTCTCTCTCTGTTTTTGGGTCTTGGATTTTGGGGGCTCCCTGAGAGCAACATGGCTGTCACTTCTACAATACGTGCTGGACAGCGTCCAACAAAGACGTCGAGGGAGAGAAGGATAACCGGTGTTTCTAGAGCGTTACCAGGCGCATAGCGAGGGGGTTTGTTCGGTTTTTCTTCTCACACCACTCTCTTGTTTTTGTTTCTTTTTTTTGTTTCTCTGGCCTTTACTTTTCTTGTTCGCTGTCTCGTGTTCGCTGGATACCATATTCAAGCTACATGTGTCGCGCGCGTGTGGGCCGTCAAACTTGTTCTCTCTTCTTCTCCTTCTATATTTATCTCTACGTCTTTCTTGTTTTCTCTCTATTTGGCCTTTTCTCGGTCTGCGCCGCAATCATCAGCGTCTATGTCTTGCAGAAATATGGGCCTCCCCTTTGAGAGATGTGTAATAACTGTTCTTGCATAAGATTCAGGCGTTTATTTCACTTTTTTATAACTCATTATCATTAGTACTCTAGTAGTTATTCTCCAGATCTTCATTTTCTCCTCCAGACTATACATATACTAAGCGAGGAAACAAGAGGGGATGAAAAAAGAAGGCTGTGTGTGGAATGAAAAGACTCCGCTTCTCACTCGGGTTCTGTGTTTTCTTCTCTCAGTGGAGGGGGAATTTGCCTGTCTGCCTGCCTGCCTGCCTGCCTGCCTAACATGTCATGATAAGCCAAGTTAATCTTTATACGCCTGGCCCCTAAAGCCTTGCACAGAACTCTATTTCCCTTTGCCTAATAGACCGACCGACTGACCGACTGATCAAAGGTACAAACAGACTTATGTAGTCTGCTCTAACGTGTGCAAGCCCATACATGTGTTGAGAGGAAACGTAAAATCCATCTTTTTCCATTCATGCATTGATTTATTCATACACAAAAAATAACTGCGCATCATTCCCCGCCGTCGTACCCAGCGTCTACGTTTTGTAAAGTTGACAAAAAATAACCTCATCATGTTCACGTAGTTAATTGCACACCTCGACACAATGCTTCCTGTGCTTTCACGCAACACCGTCATTCCTATACGTGGCTAAAAAGAAAGAAAAAAAAGAAACACTCCTCCTTCCCGTACATGGCAATCTTTGCGTTTTTTTTAGATGCCAAAAGTTCTGTCTTGCACTCTGAATCTGCACTATGTTGATGAAAACCCTCGTGTACATGGTGAGTGAATTTTTCGAAAGAATTTTCTGAATAGGATAGTAAGGCGCGAATTCTACACACAAAAAAAAAGAGAAAATCACCCATAACCTCCGACGAGTGCGGCAAGTCTTGGAGCCTAAATGGATAGAAAGTAGGATAATGAAGCAAAACTACTCTGTAATATCTAGGTTTCGTGTGTGTATATGTAAATTGCCACGCGAGAGAGGATTTCGTCGAGGAATGTGTTACGCGGATACTATCCATCTCTCGTCTGGTAATAGATTGGACCTGAGAGACCAGACATGTAGTAGTAGTAGTAGTAGTAGTAGTAGTAGTAGTAGAAACTGTCATATGGACATGTCCGTATACGAACTGACAGAAAAAAA